>JAOEHI010000023.1:1160690-1184409 GCA_025447815.1 Percopsis transmontana
ATCCTTGAGCAAGATGCCTAACCCCTATCTGCTCCATGTAATAGAACAATGTAATTGTAAGTCGCTTTGGATAAAACGCGTCTGCTAAATGCTGTAACTGTAAAAATAAGATAACAAGGCTTGGATGAGCTGATATGAGTGTGACTCCACTGGTTATTATAGTGGTTTATATAACAGGAAGTGTGAGACAACAGAAATTAACACTGCCTTCTACCTCGCCACCATGGCCAAAAGGTACAGCTGAAATTTCTTTCTCCAATTACAGTGAAGATGTAAATAGGTGTAAAGGTGTAATAAAAATAAATAAAAAGAATATGATGAACATGATAAAAACAGAGGGACCCCCAACATGCCTAGTCGGTCGTGTTAAGTTTGAATGAATCCCCCAGAGGACAATTCCCCATACAATGGTGTACTTCACCGTGTTAGTCTATTCAGTTGTTCTACCTTGTTGACCAGTACAACCACCTTGGCATTAGGTGTAGTCTCCAGGTGTCTCTTGGCCACGTAAGCAGCAGCCCGGGTCTTCCCTCCTCCGGTGGGCAGCCATATAATAATGTTCTCACCCTCGACAGCTCTCTCCACTACCTCCTCCTGGTACCCATACAGGTCAAAACCTGACATTTTACTTCCGGTTTCTGGGGAGAAAATATGTAATAATTTCATCAGAATTTGTCATTTGCCAACATAGGTAATAGCATGTTAAGTTGTTAAGAAACCATACTGAATCTAAGCCATACAATTTCCCCCCTCTGATTTTGATATTTATAGTAATGTAAAATATCACCAGTTACCAATATATAAAAAGGTAAAGAGAATGTGACGACTTCTTTTATGAAGTAAAATCCATGTGAAAGTGCAAAAGATATTACTACCATGACTTTGGAAGGAAGAAAATAGTAAAATATACAGTGAGCAGGAATAAACACTGAAACCTGTCCTTACTATGCAAAACAGAGCAATCTGAATTAGTGTTTCAGAGACGATTAACAATAATTTTATCATATTTATGAATGCTTTCAAGGGACCTTGGTAACTAATGGAAAATCACGAATATACAGTTATGAATCAAATTTGGTATTGAACCATTTGTATCATAAAATCTTCAAACCTATCACGTCTTATAATGCAACCAAAAGAGAACAACAAAATAGCTGTCAGATAACATAAGAAGATCTCCTCACATGCCACAGGACACTGGAAACTTCACAGCTTAGTATCATGTGCAGAATAACCAAGACACAATGACTCAGCATTCCCTGAACGTGTAGAGTGTAAGCCTTAGTACAGTAGACGATGTATCTTCGGTCGGTTATTAAGAGGAATAATTTGTAACTCACCGGTGAAGTCTGACTGGATCAGCTGTTGCTTGATGTCTGTCAATGTGGGAAATGTAGGCAATGGGGTTTCATGCTGTCTTATATCAGCTGTCGGATAGAGAGAGGAAAACGAAACTAAAAGCCCTTTGCTCACTGCTGGAGAAATGGAGCCCCACTGAAGGGGGCTCTTGAGGGACGACAGAAAGCTGCAACATCAAGTAACGGACAGCGTCTTTGGTCATTGCCAAGAAACAGCAACATCACCATTGCAGGTGCTTTAGTGATTCAAATATATTTGCTGTATAACACATTTTATGAATTTCACTTGACATGATTGGCGGCAATATACATTACTGTGATGGGCCCCATGACTTAAGGAAAGCGAAACTTTCCGCCTGTTGCTAGTGTTCAAGCTGGGGAATCCCCTTGCCTGTCACAAAGCACACCTTAGAAAAAAATGTTCACCTGCCTTACTAACCTTGGGTGTGTTCGTTTTTTGTTTTGAAGGTAAAGCTTCTTCTATAAAAATTCTTTATTTCAATGAACAGTGTAACAGTTACAGTAACTTGCATTTATACCTAGCGACCACAGCAGTCATATAGTCATTTTAGAGAATGTGAACTGCAGCATGGGTAGGTCGAGACGTGACGGAAAACCCTGAAAAAATGCACTGGCATCACTTTAAGTTATTGAAAGATAGTCGTGATTCAAGTACAAATATAAAGAAACACAAATGTACATGGCATTGCAACACTCCACAAGCAGAGCCAAACAGGTCTTGGACAAAAACAAAAAACTGGATGCATTAATTATATCCAACTGGCCGCCTGGCCCGGAGGTGCATTTGTATGACGACCACAGAGGCCACAGGTGTGAATACAAGTTTGATTGTTGACCATAACTCCTAGCCAGTCTGCTAATACAACTACAATTACGGATTGCGAGTATGGGGTGCTCACTAAACCAGAAAGTGATACAAATACATCCAAAATAACATTATAGAACCGACTAGTGGACTGAGCTCTAGTCCGCTCCCACCATTTTAAATTCTTAACAGAAACTATCCTGAATACCTCGGATCACCAAAAAAACTGGCATTTGACAAGCATTGGCGGTAGCTACAACATGGTCCAGAAAACCTAAAAGAGGAGAATGACACTTGAATTACAGTAGTCAATGTACTACTGTCGAGATACGTGCATTATAGGCTTTAGCCATCATCAGCATGAGTGAAACGGTCACCCACTTTTCGCAGAATGTTAAAAGTCTTACAAGAACTCAACCCAGCAAGGATACATTCTATCCTTGCAGAGTTGAGTTCTCGGTAACAGAAGGCAACAGTGGCTGAGGTCCCCAGGTCTAGATCCCTGTGAAAAATAACTCTAGCATATGTATCCCTGTGTGATGAGTTGTGGTGAAAACAGCTTGTGTGTGCTTAAATGGAATTCTGTGCGACACGTTAGACCTAATTGAAAAAAAAAGAAAAAAGGATGATTTTTAACTGGGTACCATTACTTTGGTACGCAATATATATATTCAGAGTAATTGCTTCCGCATTGGATTTGAAAGGTGAAAGTGACATGAGCATATAGCAAATAACAAATAATTATGACAAACTGTAATGCGGAGTGCTGAATGCCCTCTGTGAGTTTTACGATTCCGCAAGCCAGGACAAGTTCCCTCTATAGTTATTCAGTGACATACACAAACATACTGATATACACACTTCTAATACCTCTGTTATGAAAATAGCTAGATATGCTATCCTGGTGGCGTGGTGCTCATGTTTGTCTAATCGTGAACCTTGTCAATGCGTAAACGTTAGATACGCCTCAGTCTGTTGCCAACTTCACTTCTCAATCAGGCCCCCATCTTTCAGCTTAAAGTAGAAGAACTTCTCCAGCGTGTTGGCACACTTGCAGTATTCGCTGTCGGGGGGGTTGTACTCGCGGCAGTTGGTGATGATGCGCTGCAGGTCGGCAATGAAGAGCTTCTTGGTCACATAGTATCTGTTCTTCAGCCTCTCTGTCATCGTCTTCAGGTCTGATTGAAGGGGGGGGGGGTCATTCATGTACAGTCATTTGTACATGAAGGTAAACATCACAGGACTGGCTCTAAGCTGCTCAGGCTGTTCAAGTTAAGGAGCAGGCAGGGATAATGTGCACACAAGACAAGGCTCTCATCCTAAACCACTAAAACTAGAAAGGCCATGAATAAAACCATTAAATTCAGGGTGAGTTAGTGGCCGATTAAGACTTCTTCTCACGACTGTGTGGGCGAGTACAGACCCGCCTGACCCACCTATGTCGGTTTTGTTGCTCAAGATGTGACTTGGGGGGGACAAATCACGTCTTCCTTATAATCTGCAGCATTGCTCCTGCCAAATTTCAGCCTGAGAAGCAGTCTAATCCATCCAAATCAACCCAATTTAAAGAAATTCACGATGGGCCGCTCACCGATGGGGAAGCGGATGATCTCGTAGTAATCCGGAGCCTCCGATTTCTTGACTGGTTCCATGAAGGGCCATGCGTCTGGATGGGTCTGATGGAGACACATGGAGGGCCTAGTTAGGTCTATCAGTTCTCTGTGTGGGGGAGAGGGGGCGGGGCTGTGGTCAAACGTGGAGGATGACAGCCTTACCTTGATCTGGGCCAGGAGGTTTTTCAGCATGTTATACAACAGGTCAGGGTCCTTCACATCTTTTCTACACAGGTATCAATGCAAATAGGTTAGGGCTGCAAGCGTTGCGATAACATTTCAATCAACTATGTTCAAAACATGATCCATGTAAGATGACACATATACTTTAATAAGTGAAATGAACTGCCAACTTATGTGAAGTAGGAATCTAACTAGACAGGCTATAATAAAAGACATCACCCATATACCAAAACCTACTTGGCCAGTAATAAAGCACCTATTCATGCAGTAAGGGACATTATCTAAATTAAAATCAGCAGCTCAACAACAGCACAACAGTGACCACAAAGAAAGCAGTTTACCCTTTCTCCTTGTTACTGGGTTTCCAACCCGTCTCTCCTGAAACAAAACAGAAAGCAGGGCTCCACATTAACTATTAGCAACCATTTTATGGCCTCCGGTTGATCCTTCTGAAAAGTTTTTCAGTTGTTGTTTTGGCATGGTATAGACTGCAATTCTATATCATATCAATAAATCTGATATGTTAAATAACTATGATCTGAAAGTACAGCACCAATGGTGGTTATATATATCAGTAAACTAGAATTGTCCTGACATTTTAAGTAAAAACTCTTAGGCTTATCATATACACAGTCAATATCCACAGACCAAACATTTGTACTGTTTTTGTCTATATCTCTTGCTAAAGAGAAACCAAACTAGGACAAACTGACCCTAACCCTGAATATTGCGTTTACATTGAGTGAAACATTCTTTGGCATCGTTTCATTACTAAAAGTTAAAAACACTACAGTTCATCTCAACTTCAGTGCACTCTGTTTAGGATGAAATCCAAACTGACTGATGCCGGGAATGCTTTCCACTGGGATCTGCCGTACTCCCTCTTTGAAGCAGGTGAGGCCCGGGTAGACCTTCCTGATCTGACTCTGCTTCCTCTCAATCAGCTTCTTTATGATCTGAGGTAACATTAAGAAAGGCGGCGTTACAACGCAGGGGTTCACAAGAGATAGGATCCCGGTCAGCGCTGTCATGACGACACCCAAAGCACGGCGCCGTGTACTGTACCTCCTTCTGTCTCTTGATGATGTGGGAGAGTTCAGTGTAGGGGATTTTGGGGTTCAGCTCGCACTCCATGAGCGTCGCTCCCTCGTAGTCTTTGATGTAACCAAGGTAACGGCTCTTGGGCACTTTGATTTCTTTGGAAAATCCCTGGAGGAAGGGAGGGGGGAATTTACATGTACAGAACAGGGACGAGGAGGGGGAAAGAGGAGGGGAAAGAGAGGGCACAGGGGCGAGAGGCTGGAGTGGGATAGGTTGGTGTACAGTACCTGCTTCTTGAAGTAGCCAATGGCATACTCGTCAGCATAGGTGAGAAAGTAGAGGATGTTGTGCTTGATGTGGTACTCTTTCAGGTGGTTCATTAGGTGCGTCCCATAGCCCTGAAATGACAGGCAGAGGTGCTCACATGCCACATGGTCTCCCAGCCAGAGCCAGTGTTAGGTTATGATCAAGTATTTCAATAAACTGCACTTGATGGTGGTCTTGGCGTTAAAACGCGACATGCTGGCCATGCCAAGGTTTTGCTAGTTTTAAAAATAGCTCAGCGGCACACATACTCCTAAAAGGAGACTGGGAGCGGAGTACATGCAATATAGTATTCAATTAAAAGGCACTAAAGGGATTTTCACAAGGGAGTTGTGTCACGGTAGGTAACACATTACAGTTGAATTTTCAGAGAACAGACCAATCCATTGCGGCCAGCAGCGACTTTGGGAAATCATCTTGCAGAAGGACAGGGTCAGATCCATGAATCACTAAAGCCCAAAACTGCGATGCGAGCTAAATATTAAACAGGTTCAACCAACCACCGGAAGATGGTTCAAAACAAATTTCAATATTTCAAATATGGATGTCAAATATAGATATAAATGTACTATAAAAGTACAGAAAATGTAAAGAATATCAGACCGCAAAAGGACAAGTGAACTGTCCGGACTACTTTCCTAACTGGGCGGTAAAGACTCATTTATATTATCTTGGTGCGGTCAGGTACCTTGACTTGCTCGTTGGACGTAACGGCGCAGAAGACGATCTCCGTAAAGCCCTGAGTGGGAAACATCCTAAAACAGATGCCTCCGATGACACGGCCATCTTTGATGAGGGCCAGGGTCTTGTGTTTGCTGTGGGAGAGGAAGAAGCTTAATTGTCATCGCACATTGTTGGATAAGCATATACTACATGAGCAGGCGAGCGGCATAAGAGAGCCACCTACGGGTCAAACACCAATCGTGTGATGTACTCTTTGGGCATGCGAGGCAGCTGGTGAGAGAAGACGTTCTGCAGGCCCACCAGCCACATCAGGATCTTCTTGTTGGACTTCTGGGAGAGCGAATTTCCGATGACGTGGAATTCTATGATGCCCCGCCTCTCCTCCAACCGGGCGGTTTCGTCACGGGCAGCGTTGGGCGTGAGCAGGTTTGTCTGGCAATGAATATTAAACAATCACAACATTTGGATACATGTGGATTGTCTTTCCTGAAAGAAATGCAAATCTAACAAAGTGAAGCCTGCTAAAACGAGCCCCGTGGATACTGACTTCGGGTCCCAGCATGGCCGCTGGGTCGGTGATTGTCATCATGACCTCGTTGACCAGTTCCATGGGAATGTCGCCCATCACACGGATCCGCTTGGCATCTTCCAGGGTCAGTGCCTCTGGAAGCTTCCGCTTCTCTCCTGACATGATGTGGGGGGCATTATGTTACCACGCATGTTGTTCAAACCATTAAAGACGTGTTGAGAGGCAGAGAAAGGCCAACACATCGGCAGTTGACTGTTTGGGATTGTAGAACTAAAATGTTTGAACTAAAATATTCCAGTTTAAAATAATCCCATAAATAGATAGACAGATAAATAGATAGAGAGAATGCTGTGGTGACGTGTGTGTGTATGGGGGGGGGGGGCACAATCAAGGTGTGTATCAAAGGGTCAAAACCTAGTTCAAACACACCTGTGATGGGCTCTGCCCCTGCTTTGTCCATACTGCCCAGCGAGGAGCCACTGCACATACCCTTGGACAGAGAGGGGGTGCCAGACACCGCAGCAGGGCTGACCACTGAAACACAAGAGACTACTTGTATTTCTTTTTTGTGTTAATTGTAAAGCTATTTAAATGTTCCTTTGCCTTTTTAAAGTATAAGAGAAATATTCTTTCCCCCACAGTAGGTCTATTTACTTATGCCAGCACACAATACATGCATTAGTTTCATTCATCAGGATAGGTGGCAGGTGAGTTAAATGGCAACAGGAACGCATATCCCACTCACCGGTTTCGTGTCCTAATTGTGTTCCATCTGAGGCAGGCATGATGAAATCTGCCTTCCAAATGGGGGAATTCTCCCCATAGATTTCCTCCTCCAGCATGGACAAAAACCTAAAAGACATACATAAAGTACATGTATATCTGGAACTACGGACAAAATGACCAAATCAATTACATTTACAGCCTTTAGCAGACGCATTGGTCAACAATTGAACTGGTTAACCACCCAGTTTTTGCAACCACCACTTTGTAAGCTGTACCATCATCAGTTAACCGATCAACAGGAAATTAATCAAATTCGTATTAACAGAATTGGTTAAGTGTATCGTAGGGTAAACATAATGAGCAATTTGAAGATCCTGTTTGGGTTCAGATTACTTGTTTTACTAACATTTTATTGTCTAAATTAATCACAGTTTTATTGAATGATCATAAAATGATGTACACATAAGTATCATTGAAATAATTGTTGGTTGCAGCCATGTTTGGTAGGTAAACGCTCACTGATTTGATTCTATACCACTCACTTGGGGAAGTGGGTAAGAATGAGTGTGCGTTTCTCCGGCAGAAGTTTGTCTTTCTCAACTCTGAACTTCTCCAGAAGCTGACGTCGCGTCACCGTGAATATAGACTTGAGCAAGCTGCGGCCAAACACCTGAGTGGTTTCATAGCGCGGTAAGCTATCGTTGCTCTGGGGGACATGGCAGTAGCATAGCCACCTGGGAACCACAAGGCATAAACGGTAATTATAAATGTTACTCTTGACGTGACCGACATAAACAACAAAACAAGAAGAAAAATAAGAATAGCCTACGTGCTTGGACTGACCGTGTATAGTCCACTTTGTAAGCTGTACCATCATCTTTCTGGGAGCGCTGGCGGTATTGCGTGGGTGTCTCTAGCTTCCAGTAGTTCAAGCACAAGAGAAACATCTTGGAAAGCTCAAACATGGTCTGTCTCTCCTTCGATGCCAGGTGGCTGAACTTATACTGCACAAAATTCAACACCCCCTTTGGATGACAGAACCAAACACAGACTTAGAAAAACTACTACATGATTAGGGCAACATGACTAAAATATATGCTGACCAATCATCAAAATCCTTATAATGCTTGGAACCAGATGCAGGGAGAATTTGACTTAATTGAGATTTACTGTCTTCTAGTGACTTGAGGTATGACTTGGCCTTGAGTAACTTGAAAATAATGGCATTTACCTTAATGTATCTTAAATTATGTTTTATTCCGCAAGTTTAGATGAAATTAGTTTATTGAATTTTTTTTAATCCAATTACAAAATATCTAGAAATTTTAATGTAACAATTTTTTCAGATATTACATTGGCACTGGAATTGTATTTGTTCTGAACTGACTTTCTACATTTACACTTTATAATGACTACCTTTGCTTGGAGCTGATTTAATGACATTGCTGGAGAATGGAAGCTGAATATGTACATTATTTATGTTTGGCTGCATTTACCTGCTCTATGTTGGGTTTTTCGAAGGGCGGACTTCCAAGAGACCCCTCTACAATTGGCTGGCTCATCTGCAGGATGCATTTCCTCAGCAGCTGAGGGTAGACAGAAAACTTTGGTTTACTGCCCTACATTTGCACTAATATGATATATTTCTAATTGTGCTATACACATTTACCTATGGGTCTAAACTATTAAAACAACTGTCAGGTTCTGTGTCTTGTCCAGACGTGGCTATAGACAATTATATTAATTGAGCTCTAACCATAGATTGTCCAAACACACAAATTCGAACTATTAACTGGTTACCTTGAAGAGGTAGAAGTAGACCTGTTTGGTGTCTGTGTCCTCCTCTTTGTGGACTGACATGAAAAGATTTTCCACGTCAACCACCATCCCCAACAGCCTGTTTATCTCCTCCTCAGAGACATTCTCCAGGTGGGAAACATGGTCTGCTACAAAGGTAGCATTGGTATAAGAATATGCTTAGTCAAATTAAGATATTTCCCCTATCTGCATACATGTTCTGATGAGGGGTCAAAACAGCTTTTGAAGATCTAGAGACAAACCAACAACTACACACTGACAGACAAGCTTGATTATCTATAAAATAACAGCAGAGTTTGCTAAAGATTAGAAGCGATGTGGAGACTGTTTGTACCCAGTGCATGTCCACAACTGCGACAAGACTCGCTCAGGCTGGCAGCTTGCTGTTGTAGGTCCATACGAGGAGCCGTGGGTGGATTTGGGTTTTTCCAGCCATTGCACTTGCATGTGTCATTAGCCTGAGAACAGGCAGAATATTCATAAAATTACAAAAAATGCCAGTCAGTTAACTTGTGATTTAACACTTATCAAAATTACATCATGACTAGCTAGATAGCGGTGTTATCATTAATGCATGTCCGTATACAATACTCGTATAGCAGCCTACAGATGACCTAACTATAAATATTCACGGAAACTGGGGTTTTAATGTTACGTTTTTTTGTTTTGTCATGCAAAGCACTAACATTCGCTACTAGAGAAAGACTATCGCTAATGTTACAGTAGCGGTGCTTTGTTGTGCTGAACTTTAGCTAGCTAGGCTAGCTACCTTGCACGCGGAGAACACGCCAAGTTTCTCGAGCTTTTTCGCCCGTGGGAAAGCTCGGACTTGGGCTTTCTTCTGGCTTGCACGTTGCTGTTGACTCAGGCCCGGTCTAGCCGGATCGCTATTCCCTGAGCCAGAACCTGTTGCAGCCGTATTCGACCCAGCAGACCCACTAGACTGGTCTTGGAGAAGCCGGGGTTGCAAGGCCTGCGTCGCAGGGTCCGACATATCCACGCTTGCTTGGAGCACTGATCTCCTCCTGTTTTGACTCTTGCTCCCCACCCATAGACAGTAGTGAACTGCACTATGGGAGATGTAGTATGCGTTTTGTTTTTAACATGTCAACACGCGCATTTAACCTTAAAACTACAAATATCAATCGCATATCTAAATAACATATATTCTCTCCGAATTTGCTGGCCTCACACGTATTAAAATATAAGTTAGAAATGCTTTTCTCTATAGAGCATGGTCTTCCGAAATTGTATAAACTAAAGTCATGCCAGTTTTCCTATCTTGATATGGTGTCAATGGGCTTAGTTTAACATACTGTACTTCAGGAATGTGAGAAATTAAATAAGGCAAATGAGCAAGGTGCAATTCTGTCTTGCTGAATAATAGCTTCAGAAGATTCTTTGGCCAACCAAGATATTTTAGAAAGATTTACAATCTGACAACTAAATACAACCTTAAGAATGTTCACGGTGACTGCATTGTTAATTTTCCAATTTAAAATCTTATCCTCTGAGTGGCAGATATGCACATTTCTAACAATCGGCAAAATGTTAAACTGGTTGCTACTTGATGTATTGTGACAAGAAGAAAAGTATTTGAGCATACTGAAATAACAAACCAGGTGGCAAGACATACCTTTCCCTTGTTTATTGGTAATTTGTTTGTTTTGCTGTTCTCTCTGCTCATGACCCCAGCCTCCTCCATTTAAACCACCTCACAGCAGTGGTCGCTGTAAAAGGTACTGTCGTGCTAATTACTAACATCACAACAGAGGGTGACAACATTAGTCACAGTAATCCCTCCCTGATATGAAAAGTAAATATAAAAGAGAAAAGGAAAAGGAAACTGAACACACAAAGATGAGAAGACAGAACCAGTGCATGTAATACCGTAGACCTTCTGAGAGAAAAACAAAAACATTTCCATCACAAAATAATTGAGGATGACAAAATATTACATTGAAATTGGGAAGATACTGTATTGACAATAGCTACTGATTGGTTATAAGCTTGCAGAAAAGGATGATACAAATACAGCAATGTTTCCAATACACAATTGTGATTTTGGTCAAGAAAACAAATCTTGCTTTATGCATTTGTCATTGTACACTGATGATTCAAACACATTACATTAATGCTAAAATGACTTATTGGTGACAATGTTAATAATGCACTATTTATGGTATACTGTTGGATATCATAATGATTGTAAAACCTTGTTCTAGGCTTTAAAAATCATTCTGGACAGCCTATGTCACGAGATGTCGAAGTAATAGAGAGAATGACAACAGTGTCATAATTCATTTAATCTACACAGACGCTATCTAGAAGAACATAACTTTGCATCCTCCATCTCATCTCCTTGGTCGATCCCTCTCATATTCACCTCCTCCAGGAAGCGGTTCCGGAACAGGAAAGAAGGGTAAAGGCATGCAGCACACACCTCCCACCAACTAAACAGGACAAGAGTTCTAACAGTGACATAGGACCAGGAAATACTGTCGTCGTTTATGGGGCATGGAAAAGAACAGGGCCAACAAGCCCGTTTATATTTCTCCCAACTGCATTTGAATTTTTTTCCTTCCTCTAAAAAGGAAGTTCAAAGTGTGACTGATACTGATTAATATTTTAGTAATTGTTTAATGGGGCCTTTTTTGTTTTGTCCTGACGTAATGTCAATAACATCAGTCGTCAATCGGGAGGTTGTAGGTCGGTATGTCTTGGAGTGGGGTCGGGGTAAAACTTAAGATTTAAATAAACGTGTTGGCTAATTTCCTCTGTCTGCTGGGCAGCTGATAAGTTGAAGCCATCAGTGGGTTTTTCAGGCAGTTTACTGGCCCCTGGGTTGTTGGATTTGATCGGATTAGGTCAGGTTTGACCGATGGGTTGTTTGTCAGCTGGTTAAGATCTGGTCTGGATAGATGGACTCGTCATGTTAGTTTCCACCCCCACAGCACTGGCCACTCCTGCCCTGTGGCGTTGCCTCTTGTAGGTCCACACCGCCTCTGGCCCGTCCGCCAGCACCTGCACCACCCTGGGGCTCATTCTTAGGAAGCTTCTTGGCTAATGTACAGATAGAAGGTGGTGGGGGTTGGTGATTAAAAAAATAATAATAATTGTGTGTGAAAAAAAATTAATAAAAAAAAAACTATGTATACAACGTATGAAAACTAGACCATTTGCCAAAAATGCTTCATTATAATGCGTTTGCGACGAGACTTTGCTTGTGGGAAATGTAGTCTTTACTCTAGGAAACGCTATTGCTTCTGCAAAACTCAAAGCACACCTAGTGTAACATTAGCTTTAGTCCGTCTCTAGTAGCCAACGTATGGGCTTTTCATGACAAAACGGGTGTAAAATTCTTGCATTGCAGGGAACCTACCTATTGCCATAAAAATCTCATTGACGTTCATGGCAGTCTTGGCCGAGGTCTCCATGAAGAGCAAACTGTTGTCATCTGCATATGCTTGTGCTTCCTAAAACCACAGCAAGCAAAAAAAATTGTTTAAATTCTTCCAAAACGTTTTTATAAGCCCTTTGATTTTAACGACCATTTTTTAAATACATTGCTTCAAATTAGAGATAGAAAAGCTTCTGTACCTGGAAGTCTACAGCTCTTTTGTTGGCCAGGTCTGCTTTGTTTCCTGCCAGTGCAATAACAATATTAGGGCTGGCTTGTCGCTGGAGCTCTTTTACCCAGTTCTTTGCACGTGTAAATGTGTCCTGGGAAGGGGGGGAGGGGCGGCATTGACATGACTTTCACATTTCATGTATACAAACAAAGGAATAAAGTTCAGGAGTCATATCTGACAATTTTAAGATGACAACAACCTGGGGAACTTACTGTGTTGGTAATGTCGTACACCACAATTGCTGCCTGTGCTCCCCTGTAGTACATGGGAGCAAGGCTGTGGTACCGTTCCTGTCCTGCTGTGTCCCAGATCTCAAACTTGACTGTTGTGTCATCCAAACATACTGTCTGTGTGAGGAAGGCAGCTACAGGAAGGAAAAAAAAAACAAAAAAAAAACAGAAAACAAGGCCCTTTTGAGTGAAGCAAATTCAACAGTCGGGCTTATTATCATGTCACAATGCTTTAAGTGTCTCGTTGCCGTGTTTTTCCTCATAATCACTTTTAACATACTGGCAACGTTCCACAGCAAAAGGCAATAGGGTTTACAATTATTTATAGCAGTGCTGGTTAATCATCACCGCAGGTAAGAAATATCAGGAAATGGTACCTAACTTTATGTGTTTAAGGGAAATTTATGGGGGAAAACCAAAGTAGTCAGGCATTAATTTCTAGTGTTATGGAACCATCAGGACCAAAGTAGTAACAACAGATAACAATTGAGGCTTTCCTGCACATACATTTTTGTACGTGCAGGCCTTTGTGCTCAGTCAGCCCATTGTGTCACGTGACAGGAAAATGTGCGTTCACTGTTCGGCATACTTTAGAGCTTTACAACCTTTGACCAGGCAGGCAGCTGACCACAGGTTAACAAGGACAATAAACGCTGACTCATAAAGTCCTAGGCCAGAGTAAGCACCAAGCATCCTGTCTCCACATCCTTGCAGCCATTAGTGAAAAGTGAAACAAAGTTGTGAAACAAAAAGGAGACAAATGAGACCAATATTGAGTTGCTAGTCGATTCATTAATATTAACACAACAGTCAAAGTACCCGATTGTTTGCCTAAGGTTCTTCAGCACAATAAATGTTACCGTACCCTCTACATTTATGAAGGATATTTAAATCCTACTCCTTCATTGTTGTTCTTTGCTGTGATTTCTTTCTTAACCCAATGCCCCTGCTGCCTTAAAGGAAATATATCCCCAGGCGAGTCCTTGGGAGGGCTAACGTAGGACCAATCGCTCCAGAGGGACTTGATATTGCCCTCAGACTACTGTCTGAAAAGACCATGTTTCCTTCATCCCAAGTTCCATTGCTATGCTTAATGGCAGATAGCACTCTGGCTGCATTCCTTGCACTACCCTTGTACATTGCACATCTGTACATTTGTAGTTGAATTTCCATGTTCAAGTACTAGCTCTGTGATTTATTGTGTTGCCCTTTAGTTGCGAGGACAGAATATTAACAGGGTATATTATCATAATGTGGCATGTTTGAAGTGTCAAGTGAGAAGCTTGGCTTATCATGAGAGGCTCAGGTGACCAGCTGCAATAACTGGTTGAGCAGCTCTTACTTTACACTTCGACTCTGAATAAGCTAGAGGACATTCTAACACAGTGGTTTTTCGAGGCATGGGTCAGGACCCCTTGAGGGGTCACAAGATCTTTTTTTTTTTTTCTTCGGTTTTATAAAATATCCTTAATTCAATTGTGTTTATATATTTGGCTGCTGTGTTATGGTACAACAACACATGGTACAACAACACAGGTTCTGCTTCAGGGCATCCAGCCCCAGTCCTGTGTTCCATTCTACCACTGTGGTTTTTCAAGGTATGGGTCAGGACCCCTTGAGGGGGTCACAAGAAGTATAATTATATTACTTTGGTTTTATAAAATATCCATAATTCAATTGTGTTTATATATTTGGATGCTAAGTGTTATGGTATAAAAAAAACAACAACACAGGTTCTGCTTCAGGGCATCCAGCCCCAGTCCTGTGTTCCGTAATAGAGGCATAACTGATGAAAAGACATGGGACACAGAGACAGGGGTGGCGGTGCTGTATAAAAGATTAACATGAGACCCTCACCTCCGATGGTGCTCTCCTGGTACTCGTGGAACTGGCCCTTGACGAAGCGCAGCACCAAGCTGGATTTGCCTACCGCTGACTCCCCTAACAGCACTAGCTTAAACTGGCAGATCTTATTGCTTGCCGCTGTGCCGTTGGTCCGTGCCGGTCCTCCTCGCCCAGCCATAGTGCTGTGCTGACAACTTCACTGGGAGAACAGGATGGGAGTCCAGGGGATGCTAGGATGAATGGGATCGTCGGGCCGGGAAGGGGGCAGGATAAGGTTAAGCTAGACCAGGCAGGCAGCGAACGAGCCAGAGGAAGAGGACGCCTCACAGGTGGAAGCTGGAAGAGATAGCATGCACACACTTATATCAAACCCAATTCTCTTTGTGAAGTCTATTTCCAGGCATACTCCTTAGCTGGCTGACACGGAT
This sequence comes from Percopsis transmontana, assembly GCA_025447815.1. Lineage (NCBI taxonomy): Eukaryota > Metazoa > Chordata > Actinopteri > Percopsiformes > Percopsidae > Percopsis > Percopsis transmontana. The sequence continues at coordinate 1,175,928 of JAOEHI010000023.1, forward strand.
TACATGGTGGCTACTACCGTTTTATTTGCATTTCCTATAAGTGCAAATCGGTCTGATACAGTTACTGAGATGGGCGTTGTAAACAAGCAGTCCTAAGACAATTTTTGTGACTCCTAACATACTCATAAGCAAACAGATAAATGATGACACGTTATGAGAGTACGTAGCACCACCACCATCCAGTGTGTACTTCAGCCAGGGTTGGAACAACAGATAAGGGGGGCTTATCTATTGATTATATTTAATTTGGTCACGGGAAATAATATAGGACCGGGCACCATGCTGACATTTCTAGACCAATAGTATCTTGCCACCGTAGAGACAGAGGCTATAGACAAAGACATTGAAACTACACAATTTTCTATACATTACATTTAAGGTACAATTTTTACATGTATACATTTTTCATCCCACAGTTTTGTGTTTAAAGTTCTATATGAGGAAAGTTAACTCCACTATGGAAAATAAGAAAATAGGACACTTAGTTGAAAAAAGATAGGGCACTTAGTTGTATGTTGAGAGAGCTCTCAAAATCATTTTTAATCTTGTTTCAACCAAGTGATTCATATGAGGTCAGCCAGTTTCTGCTTGGCCAGAGAGACAGGAAACCGTATTCAACTCAAAGCAGGAAGTGAAGATAGCAGAAGTCACTGCATGGCGGGGCACTATTTAGCATGGGACAGCCTCAACACTGTCACCAACAACATAAAAGCAGAACCGTCTATTTAGACAACAACCTACTTTCTTCTTTGTGTAAAGAAGAGCATAAAGTTGATCGCTACTTTGATGGGGCTATTGCGATCCGGCATACACCCCGCTTATCAAGTAAGGGTACAGTTGGCGGTCGAAACACAAGCCAGATCAGGGTATAACGCCCCGAATCGTATTTTACAGCTCAGTGGAAACTAGCCAATAGACTGCAGGCTAATTTGAGCTTCTCTAGCCGGGGTTTTCTGGGCCTAATCTGCAGCACATGACAAGATCATGGCTGGGTCCAAAACTATTAAGAATTAGCATGCCGGGTTTGACAGTTTCTAAGGAGTTATAGCCGTGATACTTGCATTCACTATACTGCCGGCATAAGCTCTGAAAAACACCAAATATTGCATCAGGTTCAGATGTACCACATCTATATTACTTATTACCTGAGAAATTTTAAACGCACATCATGAATTTGGACTTATTCATACATGCAAACAAGAAGACTATATACGGTAATAGAGGGATGGGAATTTTCACCTTTTTCCCCCAGTAGTCAATAATAAAGAGCCGAGACTGTTAGTTCGATGTCACCACAGACTTAAACACCTACAAGTGCTATTTAAGCACAGTTTAGTCACACCAACCGTCCCCACACAACGCAACTGTTGGTGCATTGCCAGTACTGAAATTAATTATGCCAGAGTTAACTACAACATGTTGTACAGTAGCATACAATACAATAATAATATATAATACACGCAAAAAAGTCACCTTCCCATAACGTGATAGTCTTTAACAGCAAGGAAGTGTTCAATCTTAACACGATTTCGTCAAATAAACCTTCATTAAGTTATAATATCAACAGTGAACATGAATGGTGCAAAGAATACACAATACATTACATTAATTTTCAGGGCAGGGCTGGTGGCTCTAGCCATTTAGCAAGAAATCTTGATATTTATCAGTCAGAACATGCCGACTGTGTCCATTTTTTGTGTGCCCATGTCTATGGGTTAGTAATGAGCCTTGAAAGAGAACTGGGGCCCAACTACAGCAGACATAATCAGTAACACACTAAAGGCTTGGCTGGAGCTTTGGACGAGAGCCCGAGGGGACTCTCTCACACACACACCAAAGGAACGAGAGAGTGAATAAATCCACTGTTCACTGGGTCAACATGAAGATCCAATGAAAGATAAGAATGGAGCTGAGCTCTCACCTGTTAGCATTCCTCAAAAGAGATGAACATCCTAAAAAGGATCCAGAGGATTTCAGACTTCATGGGAAAAGGTTTAAAATTTACACAAATTAATACCCGTGGTCATTTATTTGGAGCAATTAACTGCACAAATAAACTGGAAATTACAGTATTACTGTTGAATATAGGCCTAGTTTTTCATCCTACACATTTTGGCTCTCTGTTAGACTTATTTACATCATACATCTAATCTTTAGCCAAGAAATGTCTTGATTAGAGTCCAACAGTTAGAAAAAAATATATTATCGGTTAGACTCTAACCGATAATATATTTTTTGGGCCCAGTAACCACTATACCAAACTGCCTATTATCTAGCTGCAAGATCCATGATACAGCTAGTCAACAGTTATTTGTGTCAATATATCGTAAAAAATATAAAGCCAATATCTGCTGGGATGTATTCTTGTTTAGGATTGGCCTTCATCAAATTGAAATGGATTTAGCTTAATTTATTGGTCAATGGAATGATGGCATCATTGAAAATAACCAAACGACAGATACTGTGAAAAAGAAGAAAGCTTCCTACAATCTCAACTTGGAAACAGCAGCTCTGAGTTAACAGTGTGCGAGACACCCCTGCATGCATCTCAAACAGGCTATGCGGTTGGTATAATGGCATCCCTAATGGACTCTGGAGACCTCCGCTGGCAGGTGGGTCAGGCAGACAAACAGTAGGACAGTAGTAGGTCGGGGGGAAGAAAAAGCCTGTGAAATATTTATAGCGGCCCCCTGAACACTCTGCTGCCAGAATAATATCTAGCACTTACCAAGTACAGCAGAGCCTTGAACAAAACATATTAAACATGTGTAAACAGAGTATGTGTATCTATTATATAGAAAAACAGAGACATTCGGGACTCGTACCACTAAAACAAAGGACATTTAAAAATTATTTCCTCTATGCGTTTAGATCACACATAATGTCCTCCATAGCCACAAAAATGACAGCATGCTAGGGGAGTATATTTTCAAGTCACCAGTTGTAATACCCTTTTATGGTAAACTAATTGTAAATAAAAGAAGAAAGTTCTTTGTAATAACAAGCTGTACAAGCACAAACTAATATTTGGGGTCCCAGTAATCATTTGTGGCATAACCAACGCAGAGCAGCTTTGATTAGTCATTAATGCCACATAAATAGTGGTGCAACATCCTTTGAGGCAGTTCTCACTCTACCGGTTATCAAGAAACAAGCAGCGACCTGACAATAGCACTTTCTGTTGCAGGCCTGGGGCCTAAAACAAGTGGCGGTGTGTCTAATGTGTGAATGGCCGGGTGAGTGGTTCAGGGGATTTTGAGTAACACTCTTCACAGCACCAATTGGCTATTAGTGGCAGCTCTTGCACCAAAATACCATAATTCAAGCTGTTGGCTTTCATGTGACAAGTGCAACCTTTTGCCTGTAGGTAACCATGACTAGGGTCATTTGTTAAAGGGGATGCTCCTTGATTTATGACTTTGTGCTTGGAATATGGCTTGGAAATAAAGAGAGGCTTTGGATATACGTACTGTTCCAATAGGAGACTGGTGATGAAACTGACAAGTTAAACTATAGGGAGAATCCATAATTTTTACATTTACAAGATGTAGTATTTGGAGGTTCATGGCCAGAAACCTGAACCGCCCTTTGGCTGCACTAGCATTTGTATACAGAGATAAGAACCCTTCATTCAAATTGTGCCGTTTTCTGTTAAAGATAAAGGGAGGTGGTAGGTTAGGGGGTAGTAGATGGCAGCCCACAGTGACTATGTTTCCATTAAGACAATCTTCCAGTTTTCCACCCTAGCCTGTGCTCTCCTTAGAGATGACATCTAAAACCAGAATACTATCAACATATTTCCCAGTCTCATGAAATATAATACAATTTGCCATTACAAGAACCATATAAAATGTTGCTGATGACAGTGGAAAATGAGTGTGCATGTAAAAGTCTATGTCATAATCACTGTTACAAACACATCATGAAGTGAATCTACAGTGAGCAACTTTAGTAGTCCTATCTCAGGAACATATTAGCAAAATTAAAATATACAACTTTATTGAGACCCTGGTTTTTCAAGATGTGCGTCTTCTCGAAGGACAAGGTCCACAAACCATAAACATAACAGCTTGGGCATGTTATTGTGAAGCGTTGTACTGTCTCAAAGGTCTAAACCACCTCAATCATGTTCAACTTAACGTCATAACCATACCCTAAATAAGTTGCTGCTGACCGGCAATATGTGCTTCGCGGACAAAATTGTTATTTCTATTTCGTGCCAAGGCAATAACGTTACTTGTACGAGTGTAACGCGACATTCTAAAGCATTATTATTTTTTTAATTATACTATGATGATAGCACGTTAGCTAGGTCTACACACTGGCCTGGAACACCTAACCTAGCTAGCAACGCCCTCTCGACAAAATAATGTTCAAAATTCGTATGGATATCTGACAATTATATATTTAACGCAAATGCATGCTGGCTACTGCTGAAGTGATGCCTAAACGTTCAACTAAACATTTGCCGCTGCCTGAGAGAACTTCAGCGCTGCTGTTGCCAGCTAGTTCCTATTAGGATATAGTAGATCCAACAGTGAAGTTGGGTCCATCATCTTTGGGTAGGCTGGTGACATGGCCGCACTTTCCAACCTTCAGTGTCTGAGAAATACAGATATCATCTAGTAGCAGCTATAGTTAACTGTACACAGTACTGCTAGTGAACGGCAATTAGTTACAACCGAATCAAAATAAGGAAACGCCAACTTAGCTAGGCTTTGCTTTGGGATGACCATCGCTATGTTAATTCGATTCGGGACCGAGCAGGGACCCGTTCCAAAGAATACCATATGACCATGGCCATAACATTTACTTAGCATTAGCCACAAACAACAAAGAATCGTGTAAATAAACAGGCAGCAAAAAGGGAGATGCAACATTTTAGCCACGGCTAGCTAGCTAATGTAGCCAAGATAGCTGCGTAGGTAACGTCATTTAACAACTTTCCTTTCCTCCACCACACGTCGTCAGCTGTTTCACAGTGAAGCACGTATGTGGGAGACAGAGGACGGCTACTGTGGCCGATATTACCAGAGAGCAATGTAAACGATATCTAAAAGCATTATTCTGCATATATCTATAGGCTGGCTTAGCTAGTAAGAAGCTAACGTTTAGATGAAACGTTGATGGACATCTCGGCGGAGTCAAGGCTCGCTGGCTGATTGAGCAAAAATTGGCAGAAGGAACCTGACAGCCGTTTTGGCTAAAACCTCATCAATGGTACAGTAAATGCCCTATATGTTTTTAAAGTTAAATTTGTTCCCAACTTCAAGTAGTTTGACTTACAATGCTTTATCTTCTTTCGCAGATCACATCGGTCGCTTGTATGTCCGTCTTTGGCTCTGGCCTTACTTTCCGGTTTGTGATTTTCCGGGAACCTCCCACTTTTAGTCAACGGATTTCTGACCAATGATATAATCCCATCGCCAGACCGATCTGTTTGAAACATGGCCTGACTATCGTAAGGTGGTTTTGGGCGATGTTAAGATGCTTTCAGCATTTTGAAGAAAATATAAATATATCTAGCTTTACTGTCTTAAACTATAACGTGCATGCATTCTTTCCGACTGTGTTTCTATCTATACTTATTTCTGTTTCTTAACCTTTGTGTGGTGTTTTTGGACACTGGTTGTGTTCCCCGGGTGAAATTGATGCGAGGCAAGTAGGCTAATAAGTAGGCTATAAAGCAATGCAAACTAAATACTTAAGATATATTTTCTTTAACTCAATTCCATTATCGATAAGATATATGGTAATTGTTTGCCATGTAGGTGTACTAGATTACTTAAGTAAGATTAAGTAACAATTCCGTAAGTAACATTATTTTATTGTGAAAAAGATTTTATTTTGAAAAATCGACTTCAGTGAAGATATGAGTGGCATAAACTATGTTTATCTTGAAGAAAATAATGAAACAAACTTTCCATAACTATTCATTTTTTATTTTGAGCTGAAACAGATAACAAATAACGAATTGAACATGCATGTGATGCCTGCCGGCGCCGCCTCCAAGCAGGCTGTGGTGACGTCAGATAGACCCGAATCCTAATATTGGACCCTTGATTGGTTATGTGTGCGCAATGCGCATATATCACTTAAATTATTCAATGTAATTATACTAAACTATAATTTCCAGAATACCATTAGTTTATATTATGTTTGGTATAAAGCATTAATGGTTAATGTGCTTGCAATTGCTGCATTTGCATGTGGCCTGGGTCTCTGAATATTTTGAGGGCGTTAACCACATATTTTCCGTTGTTGACTGATTTTTTTTTTAACAATGACAGAAAACTCTGAAGGCCGTCCTTCATTTTGACAGATTATAACACTAAGGGCGTAATTAACAGAGTTGCTAAAAAAAAATTTTTTTATGCTACATGCCTTGACTACAATTTAACACTCCTCAAGAGTTTCACTAGACAAGGGCATTTCCTGGTGGTTCAGACAGCTAAAACACAATCAGTGATCTTTAATAAATAAAATGTTTTATCGGTATTGGTCATTGTGAGCTTCTGTTTGAGTAACTCTTGTCCCTGGCTGTGCCATGCAAAGAAAAAAAGATCACACATGATATTGTGACCACGGAGGCCCTCTGTCATATCCAACAATACCCTCTCTCTGACTTGGACTAAATTTCTACACCTGGGTCTACAGTGCTCATTGTTACATACTGGCTAGGCATGATCTGTCAGTCTCTAAGAGAAGAGAGAGAGAGAGAGAACAATCATTGAATATGACCAACACCATCAAATAAACGATGATTTCAGAGATTACCACGACCTGACATTATTAAGGATTTAGTGGGGATATTGATGCTGCTTGATTTAACAGGTCAGTGGGTTGCATAATTTGGACCAGTTGCAGCATCTGCTACTATTGGTGGTGTGTGTGTTTATTTCCATGTTGTTGAAGGTCAGACATAACAGAGTGCACCAGTGGATAAAAGACCCGGAGAATCCCACAAATTCACCTGTACATCGTCCGGACAGACCAGACACCATTTTTTAAAATACTATGCAAGAAAACACCCTGAGATTATGCTTGTGTATATGAGCTTTTTTAGTTGTAGTTCTTTAAATAGCCAGTAGAGGGAGACAACTGCCAGACAACAACCAGCCAATAACCACAAAGGCCAACCAACCCTTATCTATATTTGGGTCTACTGTATGTAGATTATGCAAATTATGTATAGATATATACCATTACTACTGCTTTATGTGTCACTCTGATCTCTGTTTTTACCACTGTCTGGCTCGGAAATCCAAAGACAAACATGTTTGTCTTGAGTCTTTCCATTCTGGCTTGTATAACATGTAAGTATTTAAATTCAGTTAAAGAGAAATATTTATTTCATGGATATTAAATAATAGTATTTTGGTCATTCCCATCTCTCCCCCAGGTATACATGGCATTACTTTGACATCATCTCCCCCTCAACTCTCCACTCTTGAAACAACATTGACGATGTCCTGCCAAGTTTCTGGTTATTCACTGACTGATTATGGAACCAGCTGGATTCGACAACGACCAGGGAAAGCACTAGAATGGATTGGAATTATGTGGGGCAGTGGTTCTAAAAATGTTGGAACAGGCTTCCAGAGCAGATTCAGCATATCCAGAGACAGCAGTAACACACTCTACTTAGAGATCTCAAGTCTGCAGACTGAAGACACGGCGGTGTACTATTGTGCCAGGGGCTCACAGTGAGACACAAAACTAGGTGAGCCATACAGAAAACCTTCCTCTATTTAATACAACTCTTGAACTTCCAAATGTAATATAATTTGTAATGTAATGGAAATACATTTTCCTAATTCCCCTTTATGCAATGCTCAAACGTGTGTGACTCAAAGGGTATTAACAGTACAAACGAATAATCAGTCATTCCAATGTCAATATATGTAGGCCAGGCCTATATGCAATATTTTCATTTCATAATAAAAAACATTGGTAACATTAATTTGCAAAACCAGCTTCATCTACTCTACAATAAGTAGAGTAGATAATGAAATGTGCTTGTACTGTATAAGGATAAGGATATATAAGGATTGCCAAATTGAAGAGAACCATTACAAAAACCTGTACGTCATCTACATCAAGATCTAATATAGAGTATAATATATATCTTTCAGGATAGAGATACTGTATCTATACTTTACCAACATACACCCAACAGTTCATATTCATACACACACAATGTATCTGTATACTTTATTTGATTAGTTTGTTCTTACTGTAAAGACAACAAGCACATTTAACAGATAAACATAACAAATATACCCAAAGTAACAGTCAACACAACCTAGTCATTAAGGAGAACTGTGGGTGAGTTACATTACACTGAAGCAGACACTATGTAACAGTTCCTCTTCAGATGTAAGAGGGTGGGCTATGCAAAATCACTTTGGCCTCCATCTCTTTATTATCAGACCCCCAGCTTGGGTCTTCTACTCATCTCATCCTGGCTGACAGCTGAACC
>JAOEHI010000023.1:1184509-1205489 GCA_025447815.1 Percopsis transmontana
AACACCTCCCTAGGGAGGCGCCCAGGGGGCATCCTTACCAGATGCCCAAACCACCTCAACTGGCTCCTTTCGACGCATTCAGCTTCGCCAAAATATCGTGTTGTAACATGTACATTATGACTGTACCATGGGATATCATGTTCTGTACCAGCAGACCTTTTTCCTGTGAATACGCTCTCTCCCTCCTACTCATTTACATCTTTAAACTTGCAGCATTTAGCAGATGCTTTTACCCATATTGCATGTTCACACACAAAACACAACCCTTACCTTCAGCAGTATCGTCAGTGCTATTTATAAACGCAGTGGTCCTAGATGTGACCCCTGTTGCCTTCCTCTGCACAGAGGAGGAGGCGCCGGGTGGCTTGATGACCATCCTGAAAGTTGACACATAGCGCCGCGTGTTTCCATCTCCGCTCATATCTGTGTGAGAAACACCCCGGTCTCCGGTCAAACAAATTGCATGATCATTTCCCACGCCGCTTATCAGGCTTCCTCTCTTACCCACCCGCCCGCTCTCTCTCTTTCAAAAACCTCCTTCCCTCGCTCTCTAGCTTGCTTTCTCACTGTTGTGTTTGAACTCCCTGCACGCTGGAGCCCTTGTCTGTCAACCCTCCCCTGCTCTGACTCCACCTCCCCACTAGCAAATACGTGTTTTCCCCCAAGCCCCAGTAGACAGGACAAATGTCATCTGTTTCTCTCTGTTTAAGTGCACACTGACGCAGGCAGTGACAAAAAGACAGTGACAAGTGTGAGACAGAATGAAAAGAGAGACTTATCTTTCCACCCAGCCAAAGGTCATATTGTCCGCTATTTGTTTATCTCCCACTGACCTGTTTGCATGTGCACCTATCACGGCTGGAACTGAACTTTGGTATTTTGCTGACATCATTACTCCAGAACAACAGAATCGTAAATCCTATGTGATCTTAGGGTTGGGATACGCGACGACTTTCTGTACGTAACCATGGCAACTCGGACACACCAGCAAAGCCACGTGCCTCTGAGCTGTGGCAACCAGAAACTGTCTCTAGAGACCTGCTCACAGGTCTAACCTGCATGACAATATTGTAGCGTTGAAACATTAAAGCAACAATTTCTTCCTTTATCATATAAGTAGGTTTGTCCGTTTCACTGCTATTTATGTCTGATTGAAATTGAAATAAATAAGATTCAGCCCAACCTCCATCATCAGTGATAAAAAAGGAGTTGGAAATGTTAGATAGATAGAAATAAATACAGTGTATAGTATGCACCCAATTTGCCTGACATGCTATTCATAACTATTTCGTTTTGAGTTGATCATTTTCTTACTGTAGATGTTGCAAAAATGAACTAAAACAGAAAGCAAAGTGATTGTAGCTTTAAAAGTACATACATCTACTGTATGTTTGGAAAAACACAAGGTCTAAATTGTATCATTGTAAATCTGAACACAATTGTTATGCCCATAACTGTGAGTGTTGATGTGTTGCATTTAAAAGATTAATCAAATGTAATCATTTGAATTTGCCAACTCTTATTTCTACAGGTTCCGAATGCCATTAAAAGTCAAAGGTTAACAGGGATTAACAGAGTCACCCTCCCCTGAACTCCCATGTACACTTTCTGCATCACTGATCACATAGAAAAATACCCCGTTCAAGGCAGAAGAGGAGCTTGTTTTTCTTCCTGTAACAGGAAGGAAATTTCCCCAAATATAACCACCCCATTTGGCACCAACAATTGTTCCGCAGTCAAAGTAATTTAGATTGGATTTATTCTCCGTTCTGACTGAACCTCTCGACCATGTCTTTTATGCTTTGAGTTGCTGCCATATGATTGGCTGATTAGACATTTGCAATAAAGAGCAGGTGTACAGGTGTATGTCGTCAATATTCATCCACGCAATGTAAGACAAATCCAGACAGCTGGCATTATATTACACTTTTTTTAAACCATATATATACAGTATATATATATGTACACTTTAAAGATACACTCCTCTATTTGTGTTTCACAGCCAATGTATTTACTTTAAAGACATGACAGTCTACTAGGCAAACATACAAAAGTGTCAGTGATTTTGTATTAATATGACACCAAAACAAGAACTGTTGTAAATGTTTTACATTAGGTTTAGATGGACACATTTCGACACAACTCATGGCAGTTTTGAACAACTACATGCAGAGAACCTTGGCAGCAAAGTCAGTTTTCGTAAGTCAATCATGGGTATAAAACTCATTAGGCGGGATAATGCTTCACTGGAGCTTTGGAACCAAGGAACAAGCTGAAATTGTAGGAGGGCTCCAGTACAGACAATATAATCTAGATAATAAGGAGAAAACACTGTGAGATTGTTATGTCTGTACTATGTTCCACCTGGATTGTTGTATTCATGCATGTAGCCAATCCCTGTATTGCAGCTGTGATAATGTTATAATCTGATAATGTAATCATTCCAGAAACCCCTATGTGTCCTCAGTCATGCCATGACATGCCATAGATGTGGATATGGAGATGCATACACTGATTTGAGGTCACTCTCTGGTCGATATCCTGCAGATAACAAGCTATGCTATGTGACTGAATCCAAAATATTAAGGTTCTGATTTAGAAAAAGATATCTTAAAACTACAAAAAAAATGTATTTCAACTACAATTAACTATTATATGCTTTTATCCGAACCAACTAACAGTAGCCTAAATATAACTGAAATTTAAACTAAATAAATATTTTCACAACTCATTTGCCTGCGAGAAACAAGAAGATAAAATTATGTATGTTTGACCAGATTTAAATACATCTTATGCACCCTTGAAGCGATATACAAAGGTTACCTGTAATAAATCATGAATGGTAGAAAACCTTTTGCAGAAATCTTCTCAATTGAATCACCTATGAAACTCATTAACCCATCAAAAAATATAGTGTATATTTCTTCCAGTGTGGAAGACTAGAATATACATGTAGACATGAACTGTATAGATACTGCTGGGCCCTATTCCTGGTTTGTCATGGTTATTTTCTATTCATATCCCTAGGCCGCAAATGCCAAGCACAGCACAGCTCCCAGGAGCCCTCTGGTGGCTTAATCCGGCCCTGGTCCTGCTTCACTACATTATACTTTAGTCGTTTAGTGAATCAAATTAAGGCACTACCGCCACCTAGACGTAACATCCGCAGGCACTGATTTTAGTGAGGCGTCCTCCTAATCTGAGAAACACAATAGCTGCATACCATCAGGTGTCCCTGGAACTTATTGTGTTAGCCCAGTCTAAGTTAGCACAGGGTTTACCTGGGCTGTAGTCCAGGGTCACAAAAATATTCAAGATATATAAATAAATGTTTTCAAGCACACAACCATTTTTAAAATATTTTCAATATGCAGGCAGGGGCACTGCTTTCTTAGTTTACTAAGCAGTCATGCTTAGTGCATGTGGTTGATGACACCTAATTTCCATGGTTAGTCATTCTATAAATGTAAATTGTAGTTATGTGTTATTTTTAATTAGATTGATTAACACATTTCAGTAGGCTGATGTATTTATTAATATTTATTGTAAATTCACTATACTTCAATATATTTAACTGTTAACATACATCTACTGCTACGCATCTATTTCCAACTGACCGTCAAAAAGAACTGAACAATCCATCCACTTAATTGCCTCTGTGTTTTTATTTAGTCCACTTGCATCTTCTGGCTGACCAGTCCCACAGTGGATGAGAATCCAGCATTTAAAACCTGCATACATGATGTTTAACAGTATACATTATTATTTCACATGTGCTGTGATGCATATTAACCCTGCATTTGGCACATAACCCAGTGCATTTCAGGATAAGGTTGGGATCAGTGACCTCGAATAGTGTGGGAAAAACTAATCTCTCGGCTCCTCTCTTAATGGCCTTGCTTTTTCTGTTTGGAGCAGTCGCCTACCATGTTATGGTGTAGGTAGGGCCCAAACAGAGACTCAAGCCCATGCAGGGGCCCCCACCAGGTGCAATTTATTTTTCTTTCTACATAATGGTCTTAATGTTCTATGAGACTGTACAACACTGATAGCTACTTGAAGGAATGTGGAAGTACAGTGGTAGCTATAACAGGTTGCAGTTAAATGTCATGTGATATGCACGGCCTTTAACTTTAAGATGTAATGTGTAAGATCTGGTATGTGATTACATACCAGATCTGGTATGTGATTACATAAAACAGGAGTTGGTCCACCAGAGACAATAGGCATATTATAAGTGCCCTCATTGGCCAATGACTGTTTTGAATTCATCACTTACCACTTACAGTAGGCCTACTTACTGTAGGTGCCGCCAAAATTATGTAAACTGGAAAGGCACCCACTGTAGCTTCAGCTGTTTTATTGCATAGAGAACCGTGATATAATAAAAAAACAGTATCTGTGGTGGTAAAAACTTTTGTTATTGTACATTTTCAAAGATAAAGTTAAATGATTACATTTCAATTATTATTCACAATAACATTATTATGCTTCTTTTACCTCCCGGAACAATAGAAGATAAAGCAGTATTGGTTGAACATACTGCTGATAAGACTCCATCGGGTAAAACAAACACGTTTCCTCTCATAAACGTAGCAGCACGGTTTAGGCATAGTAGACCAAATACTGATTTCAATGTTTGTCAGCAGGCTAACAACACAACCATCTTTCTGTTTGCATAAACATCCTACTTTAGCTTACTTTAGCTGTGGACGTGAATTTACTGCTGCCAGTTTGCAGCTAAAGAAAAGCATGCTTACAAGGCCTCTTGGAAACAAGCTTTATCTGTTATGGGGTAGGCTATGGCTCTTCATGCCACCACTGCCCAGGGATTTGAATTAGTTACGTAAATTCTTTCATAGCCTATATTCAGAAATGCAGTGTCAACCCCAACCAGCATCAAGGGGACACTTCCACACTCACTTATATGGCAGACCCTTACTTATATTGGTTAGACCCTTAGAACATATGCCTTTTCATCCTATAATATCCAATATAATCTGTATATTTACAGAGTACACTTTATTTTTCACAACATGCCTGTTTTTTGTATGTACAGTATAATTGTGTATAATACACAAAATAAACACCTGATTTATTTATTCAGTATAACACACAACTGTTATACTTCATGGAGTTCAGTAAGAAAGCAACAGGGGGCGTTGCTCACTGCACTGAATCTGCTCTCCATTTTAACTGCATGCAGGTCTGTCATTTTTAAAATTACCATGTTAGTTTGGGTTAAACCATATAATATTCAGCATAACTAAAGCAAACTTTTCAGCTTCTACTCTCTGTGTGCACATCTGAGAATGTAGCGCTTGAGATTTGCTGTTGACTCTTTAATCTTTACAATTTCTATCAATGTCTTCTTTCTCACAGAAATTGCAGATGACATTGGTGAAGTTAGGGAGGAGCCGGCGCAGAACAGCCCTGCGTGCTAAAAGACCTGTTGTTTTTCCGCTCTGTTGGATCTACACACTGACCGTGAAGGTCCAGCCTATCGGACCCCAGGGCCGTAAAAAAACACCAGACCGACAGCTCAATGTTTGCAGAAGAGCCAAAGCAAAAAGAGATGAGATTTTATACATGCAGCAGGAGTTGAGAGCATCATAAATGTAGTCACACACTAGACATCCCTAACGACAACAATGTTAACAAATAAACAACCAATAAACACATTTATCTTTTTTTAGGCTGAAATTATATTAGCAAAACATGTGTTTCAAATTTTGGTGGATGCTGAACAAAACACACGACACAACACACGCTAACATCATACATGCAATGTCCTATTTCAAAACACATTTCCACACGCTTAAAAATATAAAAATAGATTCAAAATAACAACCAACGAAACAATCTCACGCTGAGAACCAAAGCCTTGCAGGTTATTTCTATGTACATTGTGTATTAGCAAGCTCCTTGTGAGGAGTGCGAGCGCTCCCACGCCTGCTGTACTGTAGCTACCACCTTTACCATGAGGCCCCCTCTGTCATGCCTCTGTGATGGGGGACGGGCCACATGGAAACCATTACCCCCATGCAGCGCGGGGAAATTACAGAGAAGACACGGGGAACTCTGGCCCCGCTATAACCGCTCCTTCATTCACTTAGATTCTTACAGGCACATGCACACCAGCCCATAAATATACGCCTCGGCGTGTGCACGACCACACACACACACACACACACACACACATAAGACAAAGGATCCAGGTCATAACAGACTGAGAGGGCACGCCAAAAGGGAGAGGAACACACACACACACACACACACACACACACACACACGCACACACACGCACACACACGCACACCGTCAGACAGCCTGGGAGACAGACCGAGTGACAGACATGCAGGTACAACGTGCACAGGAGCGGTGCCACCACGCCACCCAGCCAGCCGCGGCAGCAGTACGTTTCCAGTGCCGGGGACAAGGCTGCAGTGTGCTCTCCCCTCCTGGTCGGGCCAGCGGTACAGGGGTTGTAAATTCCTCTGAAAGATCTGCTGGGAGGGCCTCCATTAAAGCAGGGGGAGCCGGCGCTCGCCAGAGTGGAGCCAAGTCAATAAGTCATCGCCTGGAGCCCTGGGGCCAAGCAGGGGCCCACTCCCGAGCAGCTTTAGAGACACAGACAGACCAGAGAGAGAGGGGGGGGGGGGGGCAAAAAAAACACTACAATTCCGTAGAACTGGTTTACTGTATTGGGTTCGTTTGCATAGAGCAGTGGTTCACAAAGTGGGGTCTGGGGCATCCCTGACGAATCACAAGATGCTTTCAGGGGTCATGAGACGATAAGGATTTTGAAATGTCTTTATTAATAAATTAAATTATGATTATTATCATTATCATTAAATATTGCAATTCAAGTAATTTAAAATATATTTTATTTTTTAAACTGAAATCGGAATATACAGTATATATGTATATACTGTATATAGTATGTATTTCATTTCAAACAATACAAGAATAAATTTTTCAGACCTTAATAATGTTAATTAAGTAACAGATAGGGATAAACTGATAGTTTTCCAGGTCATCTCCTAACACAACCAGAGGGTTTTTTCCATTACACTATATTGAGGTAAGGAAGCCATAGAGTCAAGGGTTTACCAAAAGTACATTATCACTGTAAACTGGTGTTTGGGCATTGCATGTGCTCATAAGGGTTTGTCAAATATTCTCGTTAATGTGTTTTTTCAAACCTCCAAATATTTGTAATATCTCACTACTAGATAAGTACAAAGGAACCATGTCACTTTTGGAATCCAATAGAATCATTGTTCAATTCAGCTGTCACGTCAGCTACTGTATGTCGCTTCACCAAAGACACAGGGTGATGGGTGTTTTACTTCAACCCAATACACTTTGAAAGTTGCCAGTTGTTGGGTGTTGTAAAAACCACTAGGTCTATAAGCTGTACAGTCATGGCAACATTTCATCAGGAGTTAGGTCCAGCCACACAAATTTGATCGGTTGAAACACTTTCTGTTTTATATCTCATGACACCCTGCTTTTGTCACACAAGTCGACACTCCACTCCGTAACAGCAAGGTCCAAGTAACAGCAATGGCCGCTACTGCCTAATCTACCTTCAGAAAAACATGATTCATGATTCATGATTCATCAAGAGGTTCATTTCTTGTAGAATGATTCAACAACATGGAACATGGAAACAAATGTTGCTAAGATAGGATGGTTATTTAGTCGGAAGGAAAACAGACATTTGTTGTGGAACAATAACATTAACCATAACCATAAGTACAATAACCATAAATAACTGGTTAAGTGGTTAATGTGGTTTAATTTAATGGTTTAATGCCAAAATGCTAAGAAAAACACAATGCGCCCAGCCACCCTACCGGAAGTGAGAGGGAGATAAGTAGAGGCAATGGGTGGAAATTATTGATAGCATAATGTTAGGTTCGTACTGTATATTGGTACACTGCATACAGTATGTTTTTTTAAAACATACTGTATGTAGCCCATGTTATCAAACAATGTGTATTGTTTCTTTACTTAGCAAAACTGTTTTCATTTAATATAGTCCATTTCAATGGCAATATAATGATATTATACATAAGCTTAACACATTTGACTAATTTTACAAAAATAAGTAATATATAATCTAAATATTGTCAGGGTTTGAGTGGTGAGAGCAAGCGCACACTGAAACGAGCAACACGCAGACACGAACTTTAGCTGAAGAGCTTAGCTCTGAGTTTTTAATAACTGGGCTCTCTGCCAACATGCAAACAGAACGAAACAACAACCAATAACCGACAAAGTCGACTAAACAGTCCTCAACATGTATGTACCCCCCCGCACCCCGACAGTATGGAGCTCCGGTGTGGAGCTGGGGTGCATTGAAGGCTAGATGAGCCACATGCCGGCGAGACCCAACGGGAGGGGCGATTCCAGGAGGCGCCCCCGGACGTTATAATATAATCAATTATAAATTATTATTATGAAAAATACCCCAATTGGATTCATGAGGTTTTCGCCCCATTAGCAACAAGGTAAAGACATGTACAGTATTGTTGTTGTTGTTTGTTTTATTGTCACTGGCTACTTGTGCCAGAGTTTATGAGCATGGCATGGCTGTGTACACACTGTGGTGTGTCTCTATGTACATTAGCTGCCCTCCTTCCCCACACACTCCTCCAAATCAAGCCCGTCATTATCCCAGGCGTGTTGCAAGCTCCCAAAATATCTGTCACGCAGCTGTCAGCACCGCTCTGCTCTGCAGAGCAGCTGGAGTGGCTCTTACTGGAACACACACACACACACACACACACAAACAAACACACACACACTTTCACCCAATGAAGAAGCAAAGAGGAAGAAAAAACGATAAAACTAACGTAGTCTCTTCAAATCTAATTTGTGTGTGTGCACGAGCGCTGGTCTGGATAACAGTAAGTGTTACAATGAGCATGATCAAAGTACTTCTCAATCCAACCCCTTGAAATGCCACAACAGAAAAGCTGTGTGTGTTTTCTACTTAACAGCAATAAATTCATATCATGTTGCGGTAAAAGGTAGAAAACTGGTTCGTACTGTACCACAATCAAGGGATTATGTCATGCCAAGCAATCAGCACGTGGACATATTGAGGTAAGGAACCCATACTGTTGAGCCGAGGTTTGACAACATATCAATATTGTTTTAACTTCATGCCTGGCCATCTGACATGACTCAAACAAATCTTGTTTGGTTTTGGTGGACTTTTTGGTTTTGCTGCACAAGATAAGTGAGAGAAATCTTCAAAAACAGGACGACATTTCAGGTCTGTTGGCCCAAAGAAAGACACAAAGCAGCTACAGGGACCGTTACTTATGGTCTAAAATCGAAAACTCAAAATGCACACTTAAACCAGGCTCTTCTGCCAACTCTCTTGTGCCGCCCCCATACAGAGGCCGCCTCTGGAAGCAATGATAATAGGAGAGAGAACATATTGCACTTCCTGCATTTCATGGGAGCCAGCAAGACAGACAGATACAGTGTGTGCACTCTGGAAAATCTCAAATACAACTCAATGGTCGGGGTAATATATATAGCTACGACTGATCATGTATTGCTCTTTAGCGTATGAGTTCTGGAGTTCACCTCAGGAATTTGATTAGTAACAGACCTGCTACAGTATAAACCAGGGTGCTTTCTTTTTTTCTTTTCTTTCCTTGCGCCCTTGCTTGTACATCTTTTGCTTTGTCCATTATGTTTTTTAACCCTTGTTTCACATTACAGACACTAACATTGCATACAAGCACGTTTCATAATGCATTCATGCCTGAACGGTGGCTCCTTAGTAACAGACTAAACACTGATACCATGGACAGACACCATCTATCTCTGACGACATCTATTTCCAATCAGTGCAAAACATTTACTATTTACATGTAGAGCATTCTTTCTGCCACACCCCCATTCCTCTACCTGTCCCTTCTTGCCCCCAAGCAAAAAGGAAATGTGCAAGCGGGAAACGCTTACAGCATATTTCGGTAAAATAACTGGGAAACTGACATTAAAACCTCGCATTCATCGGAACCCCATAGGTAGCTCCCACCTGTTGGGTGGTTAATAGGCTCAGTTCGAAGGCTTTGTCTGCACAGCATGACTGACTTATATATTGCTCAGATTTTCCAACAGGCTATTAGCCAACATTCCTATGCATGCACAGAACTCCAGCCCATCAGGTACAGCTTGTGTAAAACCTTCCCAACTGGCTAAACGCAATACTTAAAGGGAGATTTTAAGTCAAAATTAGTCAAGGCACCTGATACTGTTTAGTTTGGAAGGTTTAAGATCCAAGTTTTTAGTCTACAGATTCCCCAAATCACAGATGTGTTCTTTCTCAGGTTCTCTCTCTCCAGAGACGAAAGAACCCAAATGACAATGAGTTTTCCATATTCTCCCCCCCCCCCTACCCTATTCCCATAATCCCCTCACCGACATCACCCCACCCACCCGTCGCGTCTCGCCATTCCCCCAACTCCTCATTCATTTCTCTGCTTCAGTGCAAAGCCAAACAAGCCAGCCATTAGGTTGAGTTAAGCGCAGGAAGAGGGCCTTCGGGCCAGGCGGCACTGTTTACAAGGACCTAGTCAGGTTTCAGCAGCCCTTTGAAGTGATCAGCACCCAGGAGACAGTCTGTCACGACGCAAAGGTCCGACGCCGCTCCACTGACTCACTCACATTCCGCCTATTTGTCTGAGCCCAGAGAGGGATGGGCTGATTTATAGATCTTCCCTTCCAACGCAGTATCCTTTATCGCTTTGTAATCACCGGCTTTGTTTAAAGGTTCAAACTTCCCCATAACACTCAGGAGACTCGAGTATTCCGTTTGAATTGGCACAAGAACGACATAGCCCTGCTTACAGGGACCAGCGTTGGCTTTCATCCTTGTTTTGAGAAAAACTTGAATGCAGTCATTATGTGCTCCATTGGCCCTTCTACCTTTATACTACACCAATATTCAGCAGGTTTGTGCCTTTGTAAAGCACCCATTCCTGCCTCAAGGTCTGTGTGCCTGGATCAGAAGTATCTGCTTTCTCAAACATTACATTATGACTCAACCACAGAGGATACATTTCAGCCATGCATTACTTGGGGGATTCCAACTTGGCACTGAACATGAAGCAATGCTGAAACCCCTTATTCTAGGAAAACAAGAGCTGATATCATACACATATCATACATGCAGACTATTGGTCGGCTATATATTTGATAAATCTATCTTCCTAAGAGGGTTAAAACGTTTTTGCATTGATACTTTTGGTACAGCCTTTTTTTTAATTATAACTTATAACTATAACTTATAACTATATTCTAATTTAATTTAAACTACATTTACTTAAAGGGGTGGTGTCTATTTATTTGACAGAGCAAATACATATATTGCGGGTTCCTGCACACACATAGAAAAAGTGCGTGCTCGTTCATATACCCATGTGTAAACAATATCACATCACATTATTGTGCAAAGCAAAACACTAATTTAAGTATTACACATGTAAATGGAAATTACCCTGCCCTGTGGGAAGTTTTATTAATATACACAATACAATGATCCCGGTATCTTAACATTTCTGGTATATGATTTCCTAATAATGTTAAAACCTGTTTTAGGCCAGGCATTTCCCAATGTAGTGTGTATACATGCAACATTTTACATCCAACTGGCATGCAATCCCTGGTTTAAGAGGAAGTTCTTTCAGCAAACTTTGTTTGGATGCAAATCTGAGGAATGTGATTGGACAAAGCCCACACCCACATGCCACATTGGGAGGTATTTTCAGGGACCCATCTCCACCAGCATATAGATTTACATTCAGGAAGGAAGCTAAAGCAATAGTGGCTTTATCAAAAGTTCCATATCACTTAAATACTGCTGCATATATATATAGTAAGGCATTTTCTTAGAAAGGTATAGGTTGTTGCAAATGCTTGTGTGAGTGAGACATCACAAAAGCATTGCTACTACTGACTGCTAACTGTAACTTTTAAAATTTGAACGTATTATTTATGTACAGAAAGCATGGTTGAACGTTCCCCTTAATCGTATTCTGCTGTTTCTTACAGCGGGATATAAACTGTTGAGAGGTATGACTGAACTTTCAATACACTAGCAAAATCAGCATGGCAGCCCTTTTTACTAAGAAAAGTAGAAAAAATGTTTTTAATACATTAGTCATCTTGAAATTCCATATATCATATAGAAGACTCAGAGCTAACAGTGAATTCTATATTCTGGTGAGAGAAAGGTACATTCCTAGATTTTTGTGTGGAATTGCCCAAAAGCAGCATTACAAAAACACTGTTGTTTTGGTTTGAAACTAACACAGCGCATGCCCTTCCTGCTTCTGAGAGCTGAGTAGCTAACACTGCTCTCTACTCCTCCCTCTACTGCACCCCTAGACTTGCACCCTTCTCTACCCCTACACTCACACACCCTTTCATGGACAGCTGTGTTCCAAAATATGAGGGAGTGCTATAAAACAATTGAGGAGTGTACCTTTAATAATACAATTGAAACCAAATACTAACTAATACTAATACGAGATAAGTGCTGTACAGCCTATTTGTGGCAATTTTGGACATAAGGGTCCTTTTTGGAAGAGCGTTTACAATTGAACAAAGCACAATGAACCACAACAATTTGGATACAGTCATAACAAAGTTATCAGTTGCAAAAAAATATATCGAGGTCTAGGTCTATGTGGCACCCATTGAGTGCAGAAGTAAAGTACACTGTACACTGACAGGTAACAGAAACGTTTAGACTACTTTGCTTAAATACACGTATAATCACATGATCTTACAAATACTATTTACAGTTTCATTTAATTACATATGACATTGCACAAGCAGCAATAGGCAGCCAGTGCGTCATCATGAATCCTCCTTTCGCTGTTTCTCGTGGCTGGATTCTCTCTCGCTGAGTTTGCACGGTGGCTGAAAGAACAGATGGGTTGGGGAGAAGAGCCTTTTAGCCCATGGCGTTCACAGCCGTGTTCGTTTATTGGCTCGGTCTGGCTCGGTTGTTGTTTATCCAGCTCAGCGTTCCGTGAAGCCCTAGCACCTTCACTCTGGTATGCATGCGTAGTTAACCACACCGTGGAAAAACTAGGCTTCCACTCCACGCCCTTTGCTCTACACGGCCGTCTCCCCGTGCTTGCCGTTGGTGAGCCTGGTGTAGAACTTACGCCAGGAGTGCAGTGTCTTGCCCGACCAGATCCAGAACCCGGAGGTGATTCCCACTATGAGGGTCATCAGATACTTGATCATGTAGACCGTGAAGTCCGGCGTCATGCGGGGGACGGGCTGCGTGGGGCAGGGGATGGCCAGGCCCTTGCAGTTGTGGCCCACCCAGCTGTGCTCCCAGTGGGGCCGGAAGGCCTGCTCGTAGAAGAAGCAGGCGATGACGATGGTGGCGGGGACCGTGTAGAGCACGCTGAACACCCCGATGCGCACCATCAGGCGCTCCAGCTTCTCCGTCTTGGTGCCGTCCTTTTTCATGATGGTGCGGATGCGGAACAGGGACACGAAGCCGGCCAGCAGGAAGGAGGTGCCCGTGAAGAGGTAGATGAAAAGAGGGGCCAGCACGAAGCCCCGCAGGGGGTCCAGGTTGCTGAGGCCGATGAAGCACACGCCACTGAGCACGTCCCCCTCGATCTGCCCGATGGCAAGGATGCTGATGGTCTTGACCGCAGGGATGGCCCAGGCTGCCAGGTGGAAGTACTGCGAGTTGGCCTCGATGGCCTCATGGCCCCACTTCATGCCGGCGGCCAGAAACCAAGTGAGAGACAATATGACCCACCAGATAGAGCTAGCCATGCTAAAGAAGTAAAGCATCATGAAGAGGATGGTGCAGCCCTCCTTTTTGGTGCCTTGGACTATGGTCTTGTAGCCCTCGGGGCTGAAACTGTCGTTACACACCACTTTGTCTCCAAGGAAGTATCCAGCTATGTAGGCTATGGAGACCATAGTGTAACAACCAGAGAGAAAGATAATAGGCCGCTCAGGGTATTTAAAACGCTGCATGTCAACTAGGTAAGTAGTTACAGTGAATAAAGTGGAGGCACAGCAAAGCACGGACCAGATGAGAATCCATATTCGCGCAAAGTGAATTTCTTTGTCATTGAAAAACATATGTCCACTACTCCTGGAGTGATCACAGGGGGCCGCGCAATCCGTCTCCCCGAGAAACTTATAATTTAGATAGGGGGGTACTTTGAGAACGGATGGACAACGGAATGGTCGATCAGCTGTGGAATAGACATGAATACCAGGTGTCCCAGGAACCGGCATGTGGACGGGTGCAACCGTGGCAGCCGATGAGTCGTTTTGACCCACGCAAATGCTCCCGTGTCCCAGCACAGGGAAGTTCTCGCACCGCAGACGTTCCGGCCATTGGAAGCCAAACTTGTTCATAAGCGCCTCGCAGCCATGCTTCGCCCTTTCGCAAATAGAACGACACGGTGGAATGGCTTTTTCCAAAACTGTACACACTGGCGCATACATAGAGCAGAGAAAGAATTTTAACTCGGGAGAACACTGTACCTTTACCAGAGGGTAAAACTGGTGTACCTCGAGTCCAGCATCCTCTTGGTTATAGTGACCCACCAAATTTGGCATAATAGTTTGGTTATATGCAATGTCCGTGCACAGTGGTATTGAAATGGGCTGGCAAAATCCATGTTCTGGCATTCCAACGTCCCCGTGGTATTGCGCTGATATAACGAGTGGCAGGACAAGTACAATAGACCAGCTCATCTTTAGTTAGTAGTTTCTGCAGTGGGCTACAATCTCAGCCAATTAAGATCGGAGTAAATCCGTATAGTATGAAGCATCGGGATGTGTGAGACTGATACCTAGCAGAAGTACATGAAAAAAGTTCTTTTTGTATCCTCTAGTAGCTACAAATAGGCTACTACGCGCGGGTAGCGGTTGTTGCTGTTTGACTTTCCTTTATGTCGCTGTTGAGTTCCCACCGCATGGTCCAATAAGACGGTTTCAAGTTCCCCTTTTTTAGCCAAGCGGGGATCTTGAAACATTCCTCATACCAAAGATCATAAAAATATATTCCCCGTCTTTCTCCGCACCCTAAAATAGCTTTCCAATAAGTATCTATCGCTCCAACTGTGTTTTCTATTGTAAGAAGATTACACGATATTTAAAATAGGCCTAGGTTACAGTAAGATCTGGGGAGGGAAGTTATTTCCCCCTGGGTCACTTTGGTATTACTGGATAGTTGCAACAGATATGTCAGGGAAAGTAATCATGCGTTATTTATGTACGGAATATAACTTAAATTAAGAGTTTTTATTTTTGTAATTATTTACTATTCATAAATGTATATTCGTGTCGTTCGTTACCAGTGGGACATTATGCATTTCTCTGGTTTGCAAGTGTAATTTGTAGGAACAATATAATTTGCCTTGTCTTTCCATTCAACATTAATCCTATAGCACCACTCAGTGGACAAGTTTCAAGTTTTCAAACTGATCAAATACACAGACCTCAGCAGCAATGAAGTCCGCGCGCAGTGACTCTTCAGACGCTCAAGACAATCAACAACAACATGGTGGTAAAAAAGTAGAAAAAAACAAAAGAATAAAACAGAATAAATAAGAATAGAATATAAACAAATACATGGGTACTTTCTTTTTCATATAAAACATGGGCAACGCTAGGCTGTATAAACAACACTATATTGTAATCCTATTTATTCAGATTTTAACGAAATTTAGCACACATTTTGACAACACTGTAAAGACTCACCTCACCCCCTGCGATCACATTCAAAATGACCACATGGTGGCACTATGCTCCTGAATATTGGGTCAGTTTAGCCACATCATATGTAACATGGATGTCATTACTGGGCACCTTTTATAGCAAACAAGGGTGTAGCATCTGTCTGAGTCAGCTGATATTCTTGCAGGTCTATCAAGATAATTCACGCTTTTGATTCGTGCGTTTAAAGAATCTAGTCATTTAACATAGCATTTTCCTGCACATGTCTTCCACAGACATTTGTAACCCTGTAGAGTGGAGAAATACTCGCTTTGCAGCCAATAAACAACACCTGGTCACTTTACACGGGTCAACAGTATAATTATATATAATCATTTCATTTGTTTGACGACTGACAGCAATTTATATAATATATGTTATAAGCCTCCCCTTCCTATAAAATATTAATTCTATACCACCACCTAGTGGGTAAAACGCATTATGTGCTCGGATAACCTTTCTGAAAAACATGGTGTAGCAGTCCTGTAGGCAGCAATTGCATGATGGAAAAAGTATTTTATTTCTCATCATATTTATTTGACCTATGGAACACTTTAGCAACAACCAGAAAAGAGTGAGAACATGCATGTCAACTTTAATTACTGTAGCTCTTGTACAACATGGTTTGGATAGATAAGAGATGGTATAGTATATAATAATATAGTATAGTATATAATGTTCTTTTAACAATCTGCTCACTCATAGGGTTTCCGATACGATGGTTGTTTGAAGGATCAATAATTTTCAATGGAAATGAAATATAACTAATTTAAATAGGATAGTAAAGCCAGCTTTTATTCTATTGCCGCACATACAGAAGAACCAAATAAACATTTATTAACAATTATAGAGTTACGAAAATCTAATTAGAACTAATACATATCCACCTGCACATTTTTATATCTTTATTGTTTCAAGAATATACCAAAGTATAACAGAAAGAGGCTAACTTTCAATATTTCTAATTTTTTTCATATTTGTATTTTTTTTACTGTCCTTTTGTAAGATTAATCCATTTCTTTCATTTGTATGTCATGTCTTTTCTGCCTGTGTCTGAGCAGTTTCCAGCTCCTTTGCAAACAGCGGCTGGGGCCAGGAGTGATGTCATTCAGTCAGACTGTATTCATGCAGTCTGGACATCTCACACCTCTGTTATTGCAGGCAGAGGCCATGTGTATCATAGGTGCCAGTGTATGTGGTCTCGGCTTTGTAAGACACCGCACACACCAACGGACGGGCAGACTTAACATGTAGGTTTGCTGGTGCGAGGCCTATAGGTTTCATTTAAACTCCTCTGTTCTTTATTTCAAATGGCAGAGATAGGCAACCATGAATTACCGGGAAACTCTACAAAGCATGCCTGCTGGATAGGGGATAGAGCGGGGTATTCAATACAAGTTCCATTTCCATTCATAGAGCTACAATCTCAAACTGTTTTCATATTGTAATGTATTCTTCTTCCCCGTAACTGTACCACTTTTTGGAGAAAGTCTAACAAAAGTCCAAAAATGCAGGAATGTTTTTATCATCTATACTAGACTAAATTGTGCATTTAGACTAATATAAACCTTATAAACCAATATGAAATTATCTTCACCAAATTTTATTTGTTTTTATCTAAATTATTGTTAATCAAGTAGTTCCTATTGGCTATCACAGATATAAATAAATGTCCTTTGTGGTACAATTCATTGTTTATTAGGAATGATAGGTCTATTCACGACCCATGAAAGACTTTCCTTTTGTAGTTTTTTTTTGATAATCTAGTGACTAGGTGAAACATTTTATTGAAAAATGACATCAGTGACAGGGATTTTGGCCTAAATGAGCTGTGGTCGTTCCATCAGAGATGATTGAAATAAAGTATAAGTTCACCTGTGGGTCCATAGCTCCATTTGCTTTCAAAGAAACCACTTATCACTTTTCTTTACAATTAGGTCATTTAGCAGACACTTTTATTCAATGTGACTTACAATTACATGCTGCTATTACATAGAGCAGATAGGGGTTAGGCATCTTGCTCAAGGATGCTTACAGGTAGGCCAACTCTGGGGCTTGAACCCACTTCCGGCTGGGAGTCCAACACCTAGACCACTAGACTATCCCGCCCCTGCCCCCGTGTATCACTGAAGCGACATACAATATAACGCGGTTTGTAGATTCTAGATTTCAAGCTGCTTATGATGCTTATTTATGTTACATTTCTAATTCAATTTCTATTTCTAATTTCTAAATTAAATTGCTCTTAGCAATTAGAAATAGCCCTTTCTGTGGGTTCTCCTATGGGTAGGTATACTGGAAATATACTGTCCTACAGGAAGGACTATTTTCTAATTGGCCACTATTAATGAAGCTATGCCTCAGGTGACTTTTGCAATTTAAAAATAATAAAAGGTCTGCTGAAATTTAAAAGTAGTTGGGTTTCATGACCACCTGAACATGTTGCTTATTTGCATTTACAGGTACATTAACACATGTCCTACGCTTTAAAGGTCATACGTATTCTGCAGGGTGTATAAGGGTGTTCTTTTAACAACTGAGCTAAAGGGCTCTGCCTGCCTTTGGTAGGGGGGCTCTGGGTTCAGTCACTTGAACAAACCACGAGAACTCAGAATCTACCATCAATATTTTCCTTGTCTGATTGCTACAGCAGGGGAGTTGAAAGCAAGCAGATGAGAGAAGATATTTGCTATGAATTCTTTCACACACTTTTCCTCAAACCAGTAGCTCATATAGTGAGAAACTGTACTGTTAGCATATAGATAGTTTCCTTAGGTCAATGTCTAAAACTGTACTATTTTACCGTCTGATACAGCCAGTAAACAGTTAGTCAGACAGTCAGTCATTTAGTTTTACACGCAACACGGTAGTGGAAATATACTGCTGTCCACCTGCTGTTTGCTGTGCAGTAATTGGAAATTGCCCCAAGGGCCAATTTTAGTTTGTATAAAACTGTAGGATACATTTCCAGTAAAAACAGATTTAATGAGCCCTGTAGGCAACTGTTAAGATGTGGATTATAAGGTTATGTGAATTAAATGTCTCCGTATGACAGCAGATTCAGAGTCAGAGTTTATTACTTTGCAGATATCCAGCACTAATGGACTTCTCCCTGGCCCTCTTTGGCTCCCCTACAGGACAGGGCAGTAGATCACTTGACCTGCGTCACTCTGTCAGTCCACACTCTTTCACCAAGAGTTTGGCAGGGTAGCGTCACTTTGGCAGGAAGGCCTGTCTGTTTGGGATTTGTCCAAACTCTCCCATCAGACCACATTCCATAGGAGTGTATACTCAACCTCCTCTTGATCCCCGTTGAACTGTCGCACTCAAAGGTTATTTTGGGGAACTTCATTCTTACACTGTCCATCATTCAGTTGCTTTGAGAGATCGTAATTTTCCATTATGAACTGTGGTTGAAATAAATGATTTATCGCAAGCAGATTTGACCGTGTCCTAATCTGCCCGGCTAGACACAGGTTCAGACTGAAAGGCACTCTGTAGTTCCTTGTGTTCCCGCTTCATTTTGGATATGCTCCGTGGCGCTGAACACTAACATTGGGTCCCCCCACAGAGGGTGGCCCAAGGCACCTTGCATGTTGGATGCAGCGTGGAACTGGGAGAGCATGAAACCCACAGTAAATACTACAACCTCCACCTGACTAGCAATAGAAACAGCATGCCAACATTTTAGGACTTAAAGACATAATGTGTCATTCCACAAAGTGTATTAACTCTGATCTGGGTCCATAATTGCCCTTGTCTGGTTGGTTGGTGGTACTGTTCTCTACCCCTCCCCCTACAGAGTTGCTTTTGAGATAACAATTAGCTGGAGAGGAAATTTGGGCTTCTGGCGGCACCACATCACAATCAAGGACTGTTCCTTGAATGGTTCCTGTTCCAACATATAATTTGCTGAGCATGCGTTTCTTGTGGTTAAATATGATTTTATTACATGGTGCTAACGTGGTCGGTCAATGTGATATCTTGCCCACACATTTGGCAGGTAATGACGTGTTCCATGTAAATGGGGTCTGCAATTTCAAACCTAAAATGTCTGTGAATCCAAACGTTTAAGAAACACTGATGTATTGAAATGGTGCAGATTTCCTGAACATACTGTTCGTCGCTACCCAGCCATATGGACACACAAACACAGACAGAAAGGTTTCCCTCTCTGCATGGTCACCAGTGTATGTGTCAGGTATACAGTGTTTCGAGAATAGCTGAGCTTACGGTAATATTCACCCACATGTTTCTCCACAGGTGCACCCTTTTCTCTCTTTTCTCCGGGAAAATGTCTCAACACAATTTCTTTCTGCCTCCCTTTACCTCTAAGAGAGGCAGCCCTCTGAATAAATCTTCCCGTCAAACATATGGTATCTTGTCGTGAACATTGAGCACACTTCACGTGCAAATTATCTGTTTTGAGTTTTTTTGATACTGAAGTAAATGTTTTTCAACATCCATTCCATTGTTTCTCAATTAACATTCTGCAACGCAAATCGAAGCTGTGAAGATCAACACAAAGATTGTACTAACACATCTTAAATACATACTTCAATGCATGCATTAGAAGGGGGGGGGGAATTCATTTGGCTTTTAATGTGTGTTTCCTCCGTCGGTGTGTGATATTATTGTGAAGGAGGGAAGTCATACAAGGTTTTACTAAAGTTTAACTGAAAATGTGTTTAGGAGAAAAAAATGTTTGGAGGTGAATTGTCGGTGATGAGTGGATTCTTACCATTCATGATTCATGCGTGGGTTATGTTATTGTCTTATTCTCAATACCACCATGGTAGACAGTGGGGTGGTCTACATATGTGTAAATTCTGTTTCCCAAGATAGCTTTTTGGTTTATACGCAGACATTTAGGTTAGACATTTTCATTCAGTAGGCTACAATATATGCATATTTGTTTTGATGCTATGTTCTGTGTGTGATTGATGAAAAACAATATTTGAAAATTGCATGAAATTGCACAAAACTGCATAAAATAATAAAATAAAAAATAAAATAAAAATAATAAAAGGCATAATCTAGTGTGAGATTCCCAGAAAAAAAATCATGTCAGCGACACATTTCGCCTCAAACAGCAGAGACCACAATTACATTTACAGCATTTAGCAGATGCTTTTATCCAAAGCGACTTACAATTAGTACATTTGTCAACAATTACATGGTG
>JAOEHI010000023.1:1209825-1234159 GCA_025447815.1 Percopsis transmontana
ATAGGCCGGTGCCAAACCATTAATGGCCTTGAACACAAACAGCAGGACCTTATACTCCACCCTAAACCGCACTGGGATATATATTCATATATTATTAAAATGACAATACTAATTAATAAAAATCCATAGTCATGTCTTTAGCTAATCTAGGGATTATATGGCCCTAATGTCAAACAATGCATACTACAATCTTTACATGTTAGTGTGTGTGTGTGTGTGTGTTTAGAAGAAGAAAGATACCTATATTGATAGTTTTTATAAATCACATGGATTTCCTAACTGTTCTTATAGGATTTCATCTACATTTAAGTCCTTCTGGTCTCCGAAGACAACGCGAGGAGATACACTACAGTACTTTCAGTCAGAGTCAAAAGCTCAACCCTACCCGGCCTTTTCTACAAAACACATTGACATTGAGTTTGGCAGTACAGTACAAGGGAAATCAATGACTAAAGATGCTAAAGATTTGTGTCAGCAGCTTAATGGCTTTAACACTACTGAACAGTGGCTTTTAATTCCCACCAATGGCGATGTGGACACCTACACCCCCCAGTGTCCCAAGCTACCTCCTGGTCTACCAGTGCCCAGTATGGGAAACTCATGCATGTCAAAGGTCCCAGATCGGAATGATGCTTTTGGACCACAAAGCAAGATGAGCAGCCAATGCTTTGGTCATTTCCCTGCAGACCCCTCCAGCCACAGCAGTGTCAATCCCATGACAAAAAAAACTCCACAAGAAGTCAACAAAATAGTCGGTAATTTTCAGAAGTTTATGGAACATGAGCAGTTTAGTGTACATGGCAGAGAGCCTCAAAACTCAAACAGACAGGAAATGGATCTGTACTATCAAGACAGTATGGTTGAACAAGGAAAATTCACCAGTCCTTCTACATTGAAAATTCAGAATGGGCTGGCGGAAGAGTCTATGGCAGTGCAAAGGGAATGCAATGGAAGTGTTAGCAAACAAAATGAATTTAGAGCTCAAGATGTATCCAGGTTTGATGGCAAAAACACAGAGCACTTCCATGAAGCACAGCCCCTTTCTACATCGTTTAATCCCTCGAATATGTACCACAATAACATGATCATGCATAAAGGGAACTTGTCACTCCCTGTAAACATGAGTCAGACCAAGTATTCTCTACCCCATAACCAGCAGAACCAGCTGCAGAGCAAGATCAGGCCCTTCATGGGAAACTGTGGGCCTTTCAATACGTCACCTCAATCTGTCACTGAGTTTGTACCTCAACATTGCCACCAGATGCCAAGAGGCCCACTCTGCATTCAAGACTACATTTGCGGTGACAGGCAGACTGTCCATTCTTGGCCCGGACAGGTCCAGAATGGGACTGGTCTAGCCAGCATTAGGAAAGGAGAGGACTGTGCTATGCAGTTGGTCAAGAACAGGATGCATATGGGTGAAAGATTCTCTACACAGATGTTGAATGGCAATATAAGAACCCAGACCAGCACTCACACAAGAGAGGGAGACATGAGGCATGGACTTTTGCAAAACCCATACTTTGATTCATTGGCAAACACCTCCCAGAGATTTGCTGGAGGAAACGCCACAGTGACCACAGTTAGTTGCCCCCAGTTTCTGCCTTTCATGTATCCTATGGGTGACCCCAGAGAGAGCACATACCAGATTCCTACCTTTGGCTCCAGATCTGCTCCACCCTGTGGAGGTGGGAGTCCCTTTGTTAACCTGGAAGACGCTAAGCTTAAGGCTTTCAACTCTGCGTTCACTCAGCTTTCAACTCTCACATCTGACTCGAAGTTCTCAAGAATGACAAAGAACCAAGGATCTATGAGCCAGCTACCCTTCTACCTAGAGGAGTGCTATGAGCAATGCAGGTGTTTGGAGAAGGATCGAAAAAAGGTGAACATTCAAACAGTTTTTAACAAGAGGTCCATAATTGCTTTTATGCAAATTAACAATTTCTAACAAATTCTTTTACATGTTTTCTGTTGTAGATAGAAGCCATTCTTACTAAGACATTTCCTAAGAAGCAGACTCTAGTCGTGACCAACACTCCACTGCCTAAAATGCCACCGAATCCCTCAAGAATTGACCGCCTTATTGTGGACCAAATGCGCGAACAAGCCATGGTAATGTCCTGAAATTCTTAATTTTGGTTGACTCTACAGGTACAATTACGTTTCCTAGAAGGAGCTAACACTGCAAAACATCATACACTAATCTGTGATTTAAATCAAAAATTACTTTTCATATTGAGACTAATAATGTTTTTGCAGTTTATTTCAATTGTACAACTCCGTGAGAGGCTCTCATGGCTCCATGCCTCCCACTAGTTAAGTGCATTATACAAAGTGGGTTTTTTCATCTCCTCACTTGGCTACTCATGGCTTTCATTTGGAAAAGCTGTGCTCTGAAACAATGCCATTGGTGTATGCGGTAATGTGTTCCAGAACAGATATGCCTATCTTAACGTACAGTATATCATAAGTATAAATATGTTTAAAACTGTAAAAGAAAAATGTGTTCATAGATGGTGACCCTTTTGGGTAAAATGGAACAATTGAGCGGCTTGCCCATCCGGGCCAATATCAACACAGCCCTGGAGAGACATTACGAGGCTATCTACGTTACCCAGGCCAGACGCAGGGTGGAGCTTGCCAATACATCCAAACGTCACAGGCAGGGAAGTGCTCATTTCAGAGAGGACAAAGGTAAGCTACTTTGTCTAAAACACTAGCATGTGCTCTTTGCTTCTCTTTGTTATACTATAATACACACTATTCTTCACTTCTATTCAGGACATTCTAGTGTTGTCGTGTTGTGTCTTTCTTGCATTAAAGGTACATTCCTTGGTTGCATTATAGTATTGGTTCTCAAGGTAAGGCGCAGAAAAAAATCCAGTAGGTCTAGGGCTAGGCATACGACCGGTTGTTCGCGACGTGACTTCAGGTCGAATGCAAGATCGCGTGAGAAACCTAACCATCTTTCGACTGTGCGACTTGCTCTAAGCACACGTTAATACAAGTTTATTCAAAAACGTTTAGCAACACTTGAACACAGTAAACATTACAACCGATCAATAATAAATCACAATATCAATGTTTTGCCAGCTACTGCCCTGTTGTTGCTAGGCAAGTTAGATTGCTCTCTTTCCCGCTTCACTGTTATGACAGAAGCCAAAACATGCAGCGGAGCGCTTTTGCTCACGTTTTCTCCGCTTTGGTTTGCACACTGCACGCTGATTGACGGTGTTAAGCCGTTTTCCCACTCCCCGACAGAATCATACTCTAAACGCGCATCGCATTGGCAGAGACTGATTCTGAAATTGATTCTGCTGACATCTTTTGGTCACTGGATGGTAACCTAGAAAGGACATGATTGTAGTCACAACAGGGAGGATTTTGTAACATGAGATAGGGGGCCCAATGTTACTCTAAATGGTTTAGGGGGGACTTGCATTATAGTATCCCCAGTACTGTGTAATGGGGTTGCTCCCCACCAAGACATTGGGGGGTTCTGGGGATGCGGTAACACATGCAGGGTGTGTACCTTAGAACTAGAATTATTAAAAACACCTTTCCACTATGCCGTTTTCCTCTCAGGGATGAGTAAAGTTCTTATCTCTTACAGACATCATGCTCCTGACTGTGGCACTAAAGGACTTGTATGGCACCACCAGGAAGTCTGGTACCGCCTTATGGTGTGCCCTCCAAATGACCTTGTCCAGATCCGTTTGCAACCTGGACTTCAATGTCAACAGTCAACAGTCAGTCAACAGTGATTATGTTAGCAGTGAGGAAAGCAGCCCAGCAATTACAAAAAAACTGTAGATTTTTATTTAATCAGAATAATTAGGTAGACAGTGAAACATCTAAAAAGGGCTTAAAATGAAATCCTTGACACATTAAAATATCTACTATATAATCCCATAAGCAGGTTCAGTTAAGGAATATTAACTGTCTGTATGATGAAATGGTATAAATGTAATTTATTTTACCATATCTTAACTTTTTGCGATGGCTCAATTAGTGTCAAATCCAAATTAATCAAACCTGCTCCATCAGACATTTATTTATGGCACTATTTATGATAAACATGTCAAAAACATGTCAGTTTAACTATGTTTTACTTATTTATTGGGATGTGATGCTTACTTAGTTCTATACATTCTTAATCAATAATTGAATCATAGGCATAGTAGTTTAAAATGAACATGTCTAAATGTTCAGAAAAGTTTCATGTTTGTGTGAGTTTTGATTACTTTGTTTACTTAGTTAAAATAACATAATCTGATCAGTTGTTTTTAGTCCTTTACAAATGTGAACTGGACATACAAGTATCTAGTAGATATGATTTATTAAATTACACCAGAAGTAATCCCCATGTCACATAAACATAAATTAGACAAGATCATCGTTTTAATCACAATCAGTCAACGTGGGAAGATCTTAAGCACCTCCAAAATAAATTTGATTGGGTGTGTGTGTACTATTCATGTCAATCTATTGATGTTGCTGAAATTCGCAAATATGATCTAATCTATTTATGTTTACTGGATACTGGGATTACTTATGCTTAAAAATGTAAAACAATCTACAGCAGATATAACCCTTGTGAAACAACAGAACCTTTGTTTGACGTTTCTTATTTTAAACATAATTATTCACACTACTGTCAGTTTAGTATCAACTGAGAAGGAAGTTTGTGTATACCATCACTGTCCCTTGCTTAATGAATCTACATAGAAACCCTGACATTAATTGTGAACATGAGCACTGTTGCTCCATTCCTTGATTATATTAAAGTTATTGTTAAGGTGTTTTAGTGCTCCGTTTAATGAAAAATGAACAAAAATAAAACAATTGAGATTGTTCCAAAGGTTTTATTTGAAAAAGATGTTAAAATAAAAGTCCATTAAAACTTTTCAATGTAAGCACATTATACATTGAGGTATCAGGTAATTAGTACTGCTCTCTTATACAAATGTGCATAGAAGGGTGTAAATGAAAGCATTAGAAAAGAAATGCATTGAATCCTAAATCAGGATTTTCATTGAATGTTCTACCCATTTTGTCATTTATAGATATTAGGAGGGCAATGTCAATAATTGGGCTACAGTATAAATTACATTTGAACCCCCTTTTTTGGCAGAGAAACATTTAAACTAGCTGAATATATCTGTGTATCAAAAGTGAGAATCATGACTGATTTGAAGCAATGACATTTCCACTTTGGCAGCTTTATTCTTAAAGAAATACTTGCCAGTTTGTATAGGCAGAGCAGGAAATTCAGGAGAAAGATGAAAGATGAAAGAAACATACATGACCAGGGCATTTAACTTACATAATTTATATTAATTTATGGAAGAAAATAAGATTACGTGTTAATTTAGGTTTCAATGAGGCCTAGCTGTTTTTTTCTATTTCTTTTCATCTGGTATCAAAACCTTTCACATCCCAAAGTGTCCTTTGTGTCTTATCTCTTGCGTTCACCTTTTTGTGTACGTTTCTTTTCCTTGTCTTTCCTGTCCTGCTTGGCTAGTTTGTCTTTCTCTCGCTGCATCTTGTCTGTTTCTTTCTTCTTCTGGGCATCTTCACGAGCCGCGTCCCTCTTTTGCTTTTGTCTGTTGAGAACCTCCTCCACATTGGTGTTTTTGAACAGGGCTGGGACTTGAAATCAAGGACAGTCAGATAAAGACAAGACTGAAAATGAAATGATATAATTTCACCAAACATACAAACAAGTTAGTATTGACATAGGTACTGTTTAGATCAATTAGGTTTTTAAATTGCCTTCTCCTAGGATTTTGGCTATTTTGCATCGCTTTAAAAAGGATACATTTTTCAGGTCCTGAAAAGTTAGCTCCACTCGACTCCTCTTCTTCAACTTCAGTATGTACGTCAAGGAGACTGACAATGATTTTACTGTATGGGGGATGATAGAAATCTAAAATGCAATCATGTTTTCTTTGAAGGTACCTGTAGACATTCACTATTTACAAAAACAGTATGGAGCTGATCCATGAATAATTAAAATGGGAATGTAGCTTTTGCGGTTGTGAAACCAAGGATATTCCTCTTCATCTGTAATGTTAGCATATTGAGCAAGGAGGGCCTCTTTCTTCTTCCTTGCCTCCTCAGACACCTCCTTCTGTTTCACCACAATCTGAGCCTGTTTCTCCATCATACTGGCAATGGCCTGTACCTCGACTAAAGACACAGACAAGTACAGAAAGATCTGCTTAAGAATGCACAGATGGCAATTTAATTGGATGATGACATTTGACTTTTTCATGCATCTTCTTACCATCAGCTCCATGACATTTAGCTTTTGATCTATTGAAGTTCTCTGTCCATTGCTTAATGATCTGTCTGCAGACGTCTTCAAGGGTGTCCTCCTCCTGCACAAAATTACTATTGTTACATGATATGAACTGGAAACGAAATATAAATCCAAAGTGCGTGCAACTCACTAGCCAAGATGGAGCACAAGTGTCGATAAAAACTTCGAAACAACTGTCATGTTATCGTTGTTGGCGATAAATCAGCTGTCGAAGACGTATTAACAGAGGGATAATTGCGCATACATGATCTATGCGCCGTAATTTATTTTATAACTGATAATAAGGTACGTTTGTGCGCTGGCGAGTGAACAACACAGACATCAACAAATGACTACTACACAGTATAGGTAAGAAAACGAAGGAAGGCATGCCGTTATGAATATTTACCAAAAACGCGGACAATATTCCCTGAAGCGCGTCTCCTTTCTCCTCATCACTCTCCTCTTCTTGCAGAACCCCTAAAATATATGCGCCATAGACCTCACGGTCGACTTCCAGTGAGTCTAGCCGATCATTTAACCATCTTTCGAACTCCCCGGCGTCTGATACGGGCGCAGCCATGTTGGCCGTTTGGGGTCCTCTGGGTTGTCCGTATTGATTGCCTGTTACCACACTACGGGTTTGCTTGTTGTTACATCAAACTCCATGCAGCACTTTCCAACAAAAAAGTGTATTTTTTAGAAATTATGACAGGTTCCTTAGAATATGAAGCGAAGAAGCGAATATGATCACAGAGATATTCGTTTATTAAAGCCACAGAAAGCCACGTGGGGGCGACAACATATTGTAAAAATAAACAGAGCTTCAGGCGTGGTCAAAAGATGATGGATCGCTAGAATTTCGATTAAGCTCACATTAACTGTTATTTTCTGTAGTAAAAACAAAATTTTGGTCGACACTTTATTTCAGACGTTTTTTTGGAAGTCTAAAACAACAATCCTGCCAAACTTTATACAATTTAAGACGTTATTCCCTACTTGCTGTGACACCATAGGATGCAACACTTGATATTACATTATTTAAAACGTAGCCTAATTGACGTTAATATTTTAAATGTTAGGACTAAAGCAGGTGTTTCGTTTAAAAAACTCAATTTAAATGTAAGATATAAATATGGTCTTCATTACTAGTTAGTATACAGTTCCACTGTAAGCATTTTTAAGGAATCATTTAAATATTTGTATAAATTAATAATTAATGTTTTATATAATGCAATAGGAAATTTGAATTGCAATGGCGATGACACAAGGTCTGGATGTCTAGGGATCGTATTGCTGCCAATTAGTCTGTTTGGAATTCCGGACAGCGCTACATCATGGTAATCAACTTTTTAACAGCAGGTTGTTTCAACTGACACACGGTTTGACCCAATGCTCTGCAATTGGACAAAGATTTTTGTTAAAAATCCAAATTTGATTTGTTTTTATGGCATGTTTTTATGTTTATATATTGCACATTTCTTTTATTTAGTCTTACTCTATTAGTTATTAAAGTAAAACATTTGTGTGTACTTTACAACACCTTTCACCAGCAACAAGGGCTCACTAGGAGGACATCTATTTTACAAAATGTCAGTTTCAGCTACCAATTAGCCATCTGAACTTAATTAATGCATAACTCACAAAGCTCAAAAGAGAAAAGAGACAGTGATTGTCTGCCAACAAACTGCCTTGCTGAAACTAGTGACACATTAGATATTTGGAGATAGCTATGAAATGTGTAACGGTTGCTAAAGCAACAAGCAACAAGCACTTAAATTTTTTTTTTTACAGAATTCAGTGGTCCCAGTGGCTTTAGAGGGATGTTTTTACTGACGTTTTTATCTATGTTTTTGATGTGTTTACCCATTGTTGGAATAATTTTCAAATCACTTTTGATTTAGAAGTCCATATTTTGCTAAAGGTTATGCAATATGGTCTAGCCATTAAATTATATATAGTTGTTTGTTAGAAAAGACAACTACAGACTATAACTTCATTTGTTTATTTGTTTAAAATGCCATACTTTCAGTCTGGTTTGTTGTAACTATTTTGCAGTAGAGTGAAATTTTGCAGTAGACTATAATTCAAATCATCATCCTTAATTTAAATTACAATCCTTTTAATCAGGGCACATTTAATGGCAGCCAAATTAAATGGCAGGGACTGCCACTGAGGTCCCTGACTAAAAAAGGGCTTGTTGATTGTGTATTGTATACTGTTTCCAGAAGTACTTTTGCTTCCACTTGTCAGTCCAATGCATGCCAGCGGTGGTGTAGTTGAAAATGTAAATGTTGATTGCAAAGCAGTTTGCTATTATTCATTTGAAACACAAAACTGAAACTACTATTACTTATGATCATGAAGTTATAGCAGAAATGTTTTTCTACATCTACATAGTTGTTTGTTGGCTATGATCAAGCTGAATTTAAGTGTGCGAATGGAATAGTCTAATTAGGTTAGATACAATAAATAAATTGGTTAAAGGTGCAGTAAAAACCACAACAATGAGCTAAAAGTCTGAGTGCAACCAGTCTTCCACGTTAGGTTGAACCAATCTGGTACAAGAAAGTGTTCCCTATTAATTAAATCAAGCCTTCTGGAGACTAGAAGTCTTCAGGAAATTTGCAATGCTGTGCTCATTTTTTATTATTTATTTGCAAGTAGAAAACACATCTTTGCCTAAAACTGGCTTTCCCTCTTAATTCTTCTTAGTTGCCTTCGGTATCTTTTAAGGTATTATAATAAACATATAACAAATAACAATAACGTTAGTAAGTAACTTTATGTGTACCATACAAGGTTACACAATGTTTTACAAGTGAAATGGTGCATTACAAAAACAGATAAACCACAGGCCTATGGGTGAAATAACGCATTAATTGATTGACAGAAAATGTATCAAATTAAATGTTACTACTTAAATAAGCGGTTAGTATGTAAAAAAAAAAATAAGGCAGGTCTTTATTTCATTTTATAAAATGTACGGTCTGTTTAGATTAATGCTAGAAAGAAACTTTAGGATTCAAAATGATGACAGCTTACTATAATTCACTTACAGTAAAACAAGAATCCTGCCAAACTTTATACAACATTATACTTGCTGTGAAACCTTATTGGATGCAACATACGTATTAGATTATTTAAAATGTAGCCTAATAGATGTTAATATTTCACATTTTAGGACTAAAGCTGTCTGTAATTCACTTTGGAAATACTAAAATGTAAATGTAAATATAAAAAATAGGCCCTACAGAGATAATCAGAAGCAGCTAAATAACTACAATCTTTGTTCAGTCTAGGCTTTGTATTCTAGAGAGCTTTTACAGGGTGTGGCACAATAAATATAGATACACTATGTTGGCATCAAAATTCATGCAGTGAGACATACAGCTCTTTGCCGGTGGATAGGAATAAAAAAGGACTATTTTTCTTTGTCTTTCTTACAGGGACTGTTGTATAATCCTTGATTCTTTGCAACAGTACAATAACTTGCCTTTGGATATATAAAATCATTGATAAGCGCACAATTTACAACAGTTAAAATTACAATTAGGTAATTATCAGAAGCTTTTGTCCAAAGCACGGCTTCCTGCACATTATTGAGCTGTTTGATTAACATTGCTATAATACAGATGTTTAAAGGTGAATTGGGGTCAAAGAGATACACTATGCGTGAGAGGGAACAGTAGATAAAGTGGCGTAGTGAGAAAGGCGGACTGCCATGACAACAGCCTGTCATGGATGTATTTCAAGCTGAATGGCCGGAGGTGGATGCATAATGCCATGGCTTCTCTAGTCCTGCGTCGCTGTAGGACGCCTGTCCTATTTATATTGAGGTCCTGTAGACTGATGCGAAATGACGCCGGGCCGCAAGGCCTGTGAGTGGGTGGGCATCCACATGCTCAGCTCCACAGGCAACTCTCTAAACACACACACACACACACACATGCACACACCCTCTCCTGTCTTTGTGTCCCAGTGCCACCAGCCTGAAAAAAAAAGCCCCGCAGTGTCTTGAGTGCAATGTCCTCTCTCTGTCAACATATCCCCTGCACCTACGTCAATGTGACAGAATATAAGCAACCCCAGAACATCTCATTAATGTTAAGCAATGAAAACAGCATGTAAAACAGCCATGTTTTCTCAACATTTCCACCAGCTTGCCTATTCATCAGGCAATAGCTAGTGATGCATAATACTAAGTTTGCATTTCCAAGTAGTTGTATTTAATATGCTCATGATTGTTATTGTTGGTACGTGGCAGTTGTAAGTTTAAGCAAGCTTGCGGGTACTGCATAGAGTTTTGCGGAAGCGATAGTGGGTAAAGACTACATTTCCCATGAGCCCCATTGAGTTATCGGAAAGCGATACATCCACTCTCCGGTGAAACAGTGTTTGTATTGAAGAGAATAGTTGAGAGACATAGTAGTTATTTCAGTTAAGGAAAATGTAAAGCGATGAGGTAATTCTATTATGCTGTCAATTTTGCAGCAAATCCAACCTGGTGGCAAGCATTTGGAATCATGTCAGAATCATGTCAGATGCATGATACTGTACACCACAAAAAATGAATGGTAAATAGTGGAAAACTCCTTGTAGTAGCGTTTAAAGTATAGGTTCATAATGCAATGCTAATTTGAAAAATGTTCTATTTTCCTTTGTCCAGCTAAACGTCTAGGTCTGTTAAGCGAGGTGAGGTGAGTCGTGATCAGTCGTTAGACGTACAGCACAGAAGAATCTACATTCATCGAATCAAAGCTGTATAAATATGGTTATCACAGCAGATACCTTGGACTCCAGAGTTGTAATCGCCATGGTGACGTGTACGGGGTCACTACTGCGTTGGAGCCCTCGGGATTACATTTTTCTTCAGTGGAGAGAATAGCCGAGGGAATACTATTATGATGTGGGCAATGAGGGCACACAGTTGTGTGTCTATGAGGTTGAGTATGGTGGTGGCAGCCCTCCCCTACTGTCACCCCCCCCCCCCCATCCACTTTTTAGTCTGAATTGTAGGCAATTAAATCCCTGCCATGTGTGTACTGAAATTTTTTTATGAATATGGAACACTAACTCGTTATATCCACAGAGACTGCTCATTGAGTTGTGAGGGTTGCTTTATCCAAATAACTGTTAGGCTCAAAGACGTGATGACAGCAAATTTTTATTTTTTATTTTGCTACGCTGTACAACTCCCCGAACGGTGGGCCCGAAGGTTATATAACTGCAAAGACCCTCCCTTCCAGGGTGGGTGAACTTTGCTGACCTCCGGCCTTGAGTAGAAACTGTTTAAAATATTTTTGTCACGGTTTGGCGTTGCCCTGCTGACCACGCCAAACTCACTCATGAACAGAACAGACGAGCTGCGGGGCAGCTCCAGGGCGGTTGGGGGTGTCTTTTGGGGGGCTGACAGTGGACGCGTCCAGACATCCAAGTGGAGGAGGGCAAATATTTAGCCATGCCACCTGGGGAGAGGTTCCAGGCCTCCTCCCCGTGCTAGGGCACATGTCTTAACCGCAGAATCAGGCCACGTCCCCGTCCTGCTCCCCGCTCTGTATTCAGGGTCACGGATCTCATTTCTAGGATAATATTTCAAGCCCGGCCATGGATGGGGAATTAGATTGAAGACCTGGCTTGGTATAGGGCATCAAGGATGGATGAGGGAGGGGGGTGCTGACTGAAAGGATACATAAAGGAAACAGATACTGTAGACTTAGTTGTGCTTAGGTTAAATAATGGGTCCTTTTTTATGTGGATGTATCACATGCTGTTTGGATTGTGTGTCTACTGGATCTAAACGAGCCACAAGACTTAAGTTACACAATGTTAAAACTGAGCTGCTCACTTTAAAAGGGATTGTTGTTTTGCGGCTTCATGTAATGCATTGCTATCTTCCACCCACCCTCGAAAAAATTCCATCAGATAGGGATCTATCAGGAGGACATTTCACGTTTACTAGCAAGATCGCACTATTTGCCCATATGTGCTGAATACTTAGCTTATAGCTTATTGTCATGTGCCTTTGTCCTCGGTGGCCTCATCTGAATACCATCAGATGAACTGCAATCAGATGACCACTCAACAAGGTCATACAGAGTGGAGGAAGTATTAGTTTCAAGGTATCGGCCGATCCAAAACCCTTTGGACATCTTTAAAAAATAGCTTAAAACATACCTTTACAGGAAGGCTTTTAACTAGGCTAGGCTACCTAATGTTTAGCTCTACATATGTATTTCTGTTGATGAACTGCAGGCACCTGGTTTTCTTTAAAAAAAAAAAAAAACAACAATAAAAAACTGCCGGAAACAAAGAACACATTACTTTGTGTATGGAAGAGGATTTTCCCGGAGCGCATATAGTGGACGGGCTACAGCAGCAGAGGCACAGCACCTAATAATGTGGCCACTGAGTGTTTATTACGCGGTAAAAGTTCCCGACTCAGTGCCATCTGACGCCACAGGCTGGTGTCACTTCTGCTGATGGGGCTCAGACAAGCCCGCTCTACTGGTAGCCATCACTCACTCACACAGCAGACAGCGCAGGGCAGTCTCGCGCCACCTGTGTTCACACAGTGTTTTTTTTGCCTGTGATGATCTGACTCGACAGCCCCCTATATTCTTCATTGCATCCCTTTGCTCACAGGTAACGGAGAGGCTTTCTCTGCTGTTGGGGAGGGGCGGTGCCTGGTACAAGAACTCCCTTGCATGGCGATGAGGAAAGAGATGAAAAAAGATGATTTAATTCCTAACCAGATGTCGGTTTGTCCGACATACCTCGTTTAAATTCCACACATATTTGTTGATTCAGATCTTTTTTTCCCATAGTGATATTGCATGCGGGACCGTCTAATTCAAAGCCTGGTGGCGATCATTTGCTTAAGAGTTAGCTTTTGTGGAACGCGATGATCAGTTCCTATTAGTAGCAACAAGTGGAGTGACAACACTTCTAAAGGAACACATCTCCTGCACTCACTAATTGTCCCCCTTAGGGCCCACTGTTATACGGACCGCTATTAACGTCCCAGCAGTCATTAGAGCATAACACTCGAGCCGAAGAGCAGGCATGTCTATTCAGATTGGTCTGAAGTTGATCTGAACAGAGTGGCGTTGCGTCTGGAGCCATTGAGGTATTTATAGCCTGGGTGAGAATACTCTGACACCGCCAGTCGCCTTGGTTCGTCTCTTGGCGGTGGTCCCGGTGGGTCCCGGTGGCGGAGACAAAGCAGCCCGGTCTGCTGGGTGCAAGGGGGCAGGAATGTCTGTTTCACAGTATAAGAGCGAGAA
The DNA here is from genome assembly GCA_025447815.1 of Percopsis transmontana. Classification (NCBI taxonomy): domain Eukaryota; kingdom Metazoa; phylum Chordata; class Actinopteri; order Percopsiformes; family Percopsidae; genus Percopsis; species Percopsis transmontana. The sequence goes on from JAOEHI010000023.1 coordinate 1,223,416, forward strand.
GCTCATATCCAAGTAATCTGGGTTTGGCCCCTGGGTGAGCAACAAAGACCAACGCCGGACGTCTAACCTTTTTGTGTCTCAACAATGGTCGCCTTAGCCTGATACAGATACGGCACGGCACCTGTCAGTCACTCTTGCTGTTTCTTTTCTTTTCAGTGGTGGTGGTGTGTGGCTTGCTTCTTGAATGTGTGTGTGTGGTGTGTATGCAGTGTAAGATTGTGATGACCAATCCGGTAGAACGGACCTTACCGACTCAGGCGGTAAGCCCCCCCTAGGTTACTGTAGCCATGTCCCAACAAGCTTTGTTGCTCATGGCCAAAGTGGCAACCGAACAGCACAGTTTTGACTGATTTGACAATGATTCTCTCTCTCGTATTCGTGATAATGTTGTGTGTGTGTGTTTCTTGCCAAATGTATCTACCTTGTCAAACAGACTTCTACAGTTCTGTAGTCTATATATTTATAACATAAAGATTTCAGACGGAACAGGTGACAGTAGAGTGAATGCGAAATGTTGGCGATGGATGCGCACACTTCCTATTGGCACTTGGCAAATAGGCAGTTAAACAATCTTTTATTCAAGTAGAATAGTAAACTGTTTCATAATTATCTCTTATCCCCAGTTAGGTCCCCAGTCAATCCGTAACACTAGCGGTAACCTAGTAACCACCTTCTAATGGAAACACCTGATTATATGTAGTGAAGTGCAGAACTTGTTTGCATGTATACAAATAGAATTTGTATCGAGAGTAAAACGCGCCGTTACAGAATGGAATGAGACAGGCTTCCTGTAGTCTAGCAGGATATCTCTCGTCTGAATTGCATGTTCCCAGAGCGCATTTAAGAACCATTTTCTTCACTTTGTAAACTACACACCAACAACCGCTAACAACTAGCTCTGTTTGTGGCAAAATATGGCGGCACTATCGCGTCAGGCGTGGTTTAAGAAAATCAGACAATCTGATTGGTTATTATTCTACGCGTCGGAAGGTCGGAAAGATCCATTGTCCCCTCCGTCATACTTGCCCCCCCCCCCACCCTGCCTGTCCGCCCCCGGCCCACCTCTTTCCACCTCTACTGCCGACCCCCCCCTTTCTATCCCCCTGGAGTGACAGATAAAAATCTGGGTCTGAGCTGGGATTCTCAGAAGCTTGCCACCCGCTCCGCTCGCTGTCTGCTCCCAAACAGATCTTTTAAAAGAGCTTTGCCTCAAAACCCCCCCTCCCCACACACACACACACACACACCTACCTATCCAACACTATCTTCCCCTCTCTTGCTATCCCATTCTTTAGGATCGCACACCAAGGCAATTTTGCCTCAAGTGTCTGCAGCACCGCACCCCTCATCCCTGCTCTCTATCGCATCATTTTTCACCTAGCGTTATCGAACCCTGCGCACATTAATCACGCTTTTTCCAATTGTTCCGGTGTTCTAAGCCCAACTTCTCTTCCCTGCCAATTAGAGGCTTTGATGTATATCTGTGCAGGAGGGGGCTAACATCCCCCCACACCCCTCTGCTGGCTCTTGGCTAGCGAAGGCCAGGCGCACACCGGCCAAAGATAATCAGCAAAAAAACTCTCGCAAGAAAACAAAATCGAAGGAAGCCAGGGAGGGATTTATTCCCATGCAGCTCTTTGGGCGAAGCAGTGAAGAGAGGGAAGGGGAGTTATTTTGGCAGCGGGGCTAATATGGTGACGGTTGTTGTTTCCTAAACTGATTTCCGTAATCCGCCACTTGTTCCACCCTCTGGAAACACGGGGGAGGTCTTGTCGACTCCCAAACACAACTCGTGCACACGCTCACACCGAGGCACGCACATACACACAAATATAAATACCCGCACACGTGCATTTCTCTGTGGGGGTGTGTGGCACAGTCAGACTCTCACACGCACAAACGCACCAAAACCATGTCCCTCTAACCTCCTGCTAGTCAGCCTGTGCCCTAATTAGTCAGAATTAAGACGAATGCCTGCGCCTCTCACGATCAATTGGTATCGAGCGGACCTTCGCTCGCCCCAAGCCTGGACGGGGGGGGGCTCTCTTGGCCAGCAGATCATTTATATCAATCGCTTTTGTTTTTCTTTCCGTCTCCCTGCCCAGCCCGCTGTCCAACAACCCATTCTTGCAAACAAGTGCAAGTCTCTGTCAATTGTGTTAACATTCAAAATGGAATGGGGCCAAATGTTAGCACCTGCCACGTTAACAGCCGCAGCTGTGGCCTTGAGATACGTAACCGCGAAACATTATGAGATCATGTACGCGTGAACGTCTCAAGTGAGCTGTGTTAAGTTAGTGAGCATGCGTGCTGTTGGTGTTTGGGTGTATGTCTCCACTTGCGCTGTACTAACAAGCTCACCCTTTAGAGGAGTCCCTCCGCTCTGCCCTTTACGCTGTCTTGCAGCTCTTCAGTGAAATATTTTCCACTCGGCGGAGGCTGTTCATATGCCATGTCCTTTATTTGGTTTAGTCCAGCTGGACAGATGCAAAGGAGCTGTCCTGTTCTGTACCGAGGCTATACGTTGGGTCTCAGTATAGAACATAGTCTGTCAAGGGGTTTAAAGTGTAAATCCACCAAGGCCTTTTTTTTTTTGTTGACATACCTTCTAGCCAAATGTTTTTGTTAGTTAGGTGGTTAGTTATAAATTTGATGTGCGCGTTATCAGGGCAAATAACAAAAAAACAAAAGTGTACATTTATTTTTGATTTCTCCAAGGGCAACAGTGCAGCGGCGAACTCCTGCCTGCCAACCGACAGAGATTCTATATGTCCTCTGTGTTTCTAGGGATCAGAGAACCTGCTCTTTTATGGACTTTGTCATATAGTGGCAGCATGTGGGAGAGTGTATACTGATTGCTGCCATACCTCTTGAGGCGAGTACAAAACACTAAGGTCAGCTTGCCTCTTTATGCTACGGTATATGCTTTGTGTGCAAATCAAGTGTGTTTGTGATGTGGCCGCTTGTTATCACTGTGACAGCGCTGTGTGGCACCTATAAGTTTATTCTCATGACAGCTGGTCCAAGGGTAGCAGGTAGAGTTCTATACAACACAGTGCATCTGTATGAGTTTTTCATGGCCGCTTGCCTTGCACCATAAACCACAAAGATTAGTAGGCGAAACCCTAGCTAACTAATTTAAACGTTAACAGTTTCAGGTCAAGATATGACTGTGAAGTATGTGAAATAAACAGACCAGTATGTGCTGGCAAGAAATTGTAGTCAATTAGTTGTGGTCGAAGGATAATTTCAAACCGATTTACAGTATTTACAGTATTGACTGTTATACCACTTGTAGCCAGCAGTGGGAGTCAAATTAAGTCAAATCAGATCGTGCATGCTAAGAGTCTCATTGTTTCTCATTGTTGCGTGTGTGCGCACGCGCTTGAGAAAAACAGTGCGCATTGTTGTGCAGGCTGTCTCTTTTCAGATCACCCTGACTCATGCCTGAGGCCTAGGCTGTCCTGGCTTAGCTATTCTCTCCCCCTCTGTTTCCCCGTTGTTCTGTCTGTTTCTGTGCCACCTGCTATTCAGAGACAGGGCCTGACACACTTCAGCGGCACATTTTTGTTTCCTCAAGACATGTACCGCTGGGCAAAGCCTACATCTGTACACAAACCCTACCCTTTAGCTCTTCTCAGAGGTCTGAGCCTACGGGGGGCTGTGAGATGGGGAGAGAGAATGGGGGTTGGGGTTTAAGATAGGAAGGTGTGCTATAGAATTGTTATGGATTACGAGGAGGCAATGTGTAACTATTAATTACGCTCTCTGCCGCTGCACTGTCTGAGCCTACGATATGATGGTGACAAAGTGCCATGTAAATATTAAGCACTGTATCTTTTTAGAATTGTGCTCATTCACCTATATTTTCTGCTTATTATCCTCTCACTAATGAGTCTCAGAGGACACGAGCAAAGGATTAGAGATTCATTCTTCATTCTCTCTCTCGTTCTTCTGTGTGTGTGTGCGTGCGTGTGTGTGTGTGTGTGTGTGTGTGTGTCTGTGTGTGTGTGTGACAGAGTGTGCCGTGCTCTCTCAATAGGGCTGGATGGTAGGGAAGCATCTCTGCATTTCTGCCTAAATCTACCATTATTGAGCAAAGTGGTTTGGTTTGTTTAGAGTCCCTGCTCCCTGTGCTGTGCTAGCATTACCAGAACACCTGGTCAATGAGTGTGGGAGAAGTAATAAGGTCTAATAGATAACCTCATTGGACAGTAAAGAATGGAGTAGGTTAGAGGCTGTAGCCTGTATCACAGACTCAACTAGAGACTCAGCGATCGGGCCGTTTGCTCAGTCACGGATTCGCACACCTGAGTCCAATTGACAATTAAAGTGTTTGACTATTTTAGCAGTGAGGGGAAAAGATAAAAGTCTGTACGTCTATACCTGGCAGCGGCCACATAATACTGGAGAAAACACTAGGTTTCAATGTATTATTTCAGTTCCTGAAAATAACGGGGTTGAGGCACAGAATTACTGTGCCTTACTATTAAATATTTATTTTTTATTTTATTTTGTTATTTTATTTGGATTATTCTAGAGTAGACTAGATACTGATTCATACTCGTGTTCAGATGGTGGCGATAATGCACCAAGAAGATAATTATTTAGTTATTATTATTATTATTATTTAGTTGTTTTGTTCATTTAGTAACACTACATTCGTATCTACCATGGTTTCTGGATTCCCATGTGTTACAGCATGGTGGTAGACAAGGATAATGTGGTTCCAGAGGGGACAGAGTCGGGCAATGACACACATTAGGGATTATGAAGGGCCAGGTATAATAAATAGTTTCACTTCCAGAGGTTTGGCCGGCAAAAGAATGTGGAGAAACATTTAAATCCAGCAACAACATGCCAAACATTGTTCCCGATTTCATCTACAGGGAATTTGCAGGACGAGGGTCCAGAGCACACAGGGAAAACTCGAAACGTGCCGGAGCTCGGCATACAATGCAGCCGCAACGAGGACACGTCACGCTGTGATCCACACGCACTCTTGTTAGGCCCTGAATAATCAGCTGTCAGAGCTCCCAAGCAGCTGCCGTCAGGGGCCAGGGAGACGTGCCTGGGGAGCATTTTGGGGGGGGGGGGGGCTGCTGTTTGACTGTTGCGGATGCTAGGGGCGCCGAGTGGAGACTGGTGTCAGGGCAATACCCTTGACGGTGACGTGATTGAGTAGACAGGCGCGACCCGCTCCCCTCTCTTTCCCCACCACCCATCTTCTCTCCCTCCTTCGACGCCGCGCCGAGGCTGAGCGATGGCTTGAAACAGCGGCGGTTATTATACGTAAGCACATCCTCGTAATTTATGCATGATTGCCTGGCAATCTGGGGCTATTCATCATCCTCTTTGCTATCTTTCTCCTTTTTAATCTGCTGGCGTCTTGTTCCTCTGGACTTTAATCTATAGGGCTATTAAGAATGCCTGTGTAGTAATGGGTCCGATGAGGTGACAGTGTGACATTGTCGGCATCGCTCCCGAGCGCGGTAGAACTAGAAAGCACTGCAGGCAACAATAGACGGCCCCTCTCCTACGGTGGCCTAACCTGGAGACGATGGAGCATCAGTAGTATTGCAGGTTCATGACCCCTGCTCCTGGCAGCAGATGTGGAGGCCCTCTTCTTTTGGAGAGGAAGGACATTGCTGCGTGGGAATGCACTTAATGCTACCCATTGGGTAGCATGAAGTCACTGTAGGCTGTGTGTGTTTACCGCATGGGGTCGAGTGGTGTCTATTTCTTTGTGGTGTTGTTAGGGGCCACATAGGCCTAGCACAATAATCACATTTTTGATCCAAACTGAGACGGAGCCCAACCACTAATATACTGTATGACTCTGTGTACCTTTAACTGCACACATTTGTACTTAAAATAATCTCAAGAAATCAATATCTTATTTACCCGACGAGTTGGTATATATGTCGACGTGTTAAGATGTTATTAGTAAAATATCCAATCCAATCATTGCATGACTAGCAGCGTATTTACACACATTGACACCAGTGTACATATTAGTCAGGCCGGGTTCATTTATATAAGCCTTAATCGCAGTTACAGCATCAAAGAGCTGCAACTTTTGCACAGAAAACACATCCTAACCCTCCACCTGTATTCTCAGTTGAAAACTGCAGGGGGTCGGGGCACCCCTTCTAGGGACGCCAGGCGGTGCAATAGGTGGACAGCTAATAAGAAAATGAAATCAAATTTCAGAAGTGAAGGGCACACCGGTAAGGAGAGCGTAACATTGTAACAGACACCCTTAGATAGCCAGCCGAGGACAAATCAGACTGGACTGACCCGGACAGCACTGCGCCTGTTGTGGCTCTATCCATCTGCGACTGTGAAATGCGGCTAATGGAAGCCGACCTCGCTCCCTCCATGTTTTCCATCGCTTCCATTCAGCATCGATCAGCCCTCGGATGTATCTTGATGCACCCTCCTCCCCTCCCCCGCCTCCCCTGTTCCGCTCTCCCGCCTGCAGAGACGAGCACCGAGTGCATGTGGACCGAGTCGTAATCTGCGCAGGCACAACAGCAGCTAAAATATGAGCCGAACAGAATGGGACAACAGACGGCGGGGAGTTCTGGCTCACAGTGTAATTATTGTGCATTCTATTTACCCTGTCAGTTAGACTTCAATATAAACAGTGCCTACTGAGCATATTTTCAGGGCCCTAAATCCTATCGGACCTCTACGACGTGAAGTGGGTCTTCCTCTGTCTTTCCCTTCTTTCCCCCACCTGTTCTCCTCTAGTTCCATTGGACGCCTTCTTTAATCTGACAAAGTACAGTATTTGCTGTTCTCCCTGCCTGTTTCGTTCCGGTGTTGAAACCTTTTACAGGTTTACAAGTTTTACAATATTATCTTAGATGACAAAGAGGCCACTTGCTTGTCTTTCTACATAAAGAGAAATCCCTGGCAATGAAGTAATCTACCTAAAACAGACCCTGTTGATTTACTTCTCATTTTAATGCCGTGTGTGTGCGCGTGTGTGTGAGGTTGCGTTTCTGCACTTCTGTGTGTTTGTCCTGTTTATCTGGGCTCAGAAACCACGCAGGTGTCTTTCCGATCCCCCCCCCCCACTACCACTAACGCTCACTGCACCAGTCATTTCATTGATTTCCCATTGCTCCATGTCGGCTGAGTTTACACAGGGCAATGCAGAGGTAAACCCTCCCAGTTCTCTCTCTCTCCTTCTGCAGCAGCTAAACTATTCTTCACCTAGTGGTTTGGAAGGAGGTCAAAGCGGACTGACTTTACAAACCCTCCAGCATCGTTGGAGTGTAACTAGCAGGCCATATCGCCAGCCACTGTTGACACGTCTCCAACTTGGACACTTGAGCAGCCTGGAGTGGCGGAGGCCAGAGGGCAGCAGTGTTGCTCTCTGGCCGTCTGGAGGGATTTGGCCCAAGTTGCTGGTGCTCCGAGCCCAGCCACCCACACCCCGTCACCCTCCAACCCCAGAGCCTGGCTTCTCCTCAGAGGCCAGTGCTGTGTGCTACTGTGCACTGCTGGCTGCTCACACACGTGGTCCACCAGCACTGCTGGGCAAGCAGGATGGCTCCGCGGTTCCCTGACAGCCCAATGTGACGTTTTTCTTTCATCCGTGTCTCACCGTCTTCTTTCCTTCCACGGTCTTTCGTCATATAGCTAACCGTCTCTAGTGCTCTCTGTCGTCACTTGGGGGCCGAGAGAGAGAGAGAGAGAGAGAGAGAGAGAGAGAGAGAGAGAGAGAGAGAGAGAGACTTGTTCTTATCCCTCGGCTGCAGTAGTCTCCGCGAGTGGCTTACTTTATTTCTCAAAGCGCAAGCTAGCCAGAGTAGGCTTCCACACTAGTCTGTGTAGGCCTCGGTGTTTGTGACAAATTGATAGATTTTCAAACTTTCTTTACAGCCGGTCTGATCACACCCATCCTCGCCTCCTAGCAATCTCCTGGTGCCTCCTCCAACAGAGCCGACGGAGGCGAAGGGCCCCTGCAGACAGCCGTGTCTAGGGCTCAGACAGAAGACAGATAGCGCAGGGGCGGGGAAGCAGACAACGCTATAATCACAGAGATGGAGGGATGATGTCAATCACGTCGTCTGACTGCCTGGTGGAGGAAGAGGGCGGAGCAGGGTTAGGAATTGAAGGATCTAAAGTGTCAGACCAGAAGCCTCCCGGTTTCTCTTTAAGTCTCCCCGAAGAATCAATCTCTCCGGGGCATAAACACCCGCGCTTTCCTCATTCGTCATCTAACTTTATCTTACTGCCTGTCCGCTTTGACCCCTTCTTCTCTTAATCAATGCCATGGCTCTGACTACAAAGCATGGAGGGGGTGGGGTTACAACACAACTTAAACTTTTTCATACCGAGGTATTTTTTCTTCTTCACTGTCTTGCTAATAACTGTCTTCACTAGCCTGCTCTTTACTCTTTTTTAACGAAGGTGGACCTTATTCTTGGCACTTTTCAGTGGCTACAACATAGGCTACAACATAGCTTTGGATTATGCAGAATATACACCTTTATATTCACATCAAACATGGATAATTTAAAGTAAAGTAACCAATGGCATTTAGATCACAGACCTCCTTGCTATGTTAGACATATTAAAGGCTGCCATCTGCTATATATGTGTTTCACTGGTGTCATAGTGTTGATTTTTTACTTCTCAGTCTCAACCAGACAGTTTCCGACAGGTGTTTAATTCAAGGTCCTTTGAGGGGCCTCAAACTGTGCCTGTTCAAGAGCCCCTATGAAAAGTGAGCAAGGCCATTTCATTACTGACATGACTCAAGGTGGGGCCGTCACTAGCAACTCCCTGCTGACATGTCACACAGCTTCAAACTTTTAAAGTTTTTATTTATTTATCCATATCTGTTTGTTTGCATATTTCATGTAGCCCTTTTTCCCACTTCTGGGTTTTGGGGAGACCTTCATAGTGAAGTGTTTTTTTTTGTATTTAGTCCTTTATTTCAGTGGGCTAGTTCAGTTCTCTACTTTCAGTTCTCTGTCTTTTTTCATCCTGACCTCAAAGGGAATGCGTTTAATCTCCTTAGTTGATTGTCATGGTGATATGTGGGTTTGATAGACTAATCTTTGGTGCCAAACAACCGGCTGAGTGTTTGGGCTATTAAATCACCACTCTCCTCCTCATGAGATTATTCATATCTTAGTATTAGGTTACACAGATGACATTGCAATTTATTTGGTAACAACACTGATCATATTTCTGTAAAGTTTTCTTCTGTTTTTCTTTTTTACGCATTGGCATTTGGCATTAAACCCGTTGCTTTTAGTTTTTGCTGCACCAATGGATCTTGATCCATCAACCATGTCAGCTGGCCTAGTCTCTGAAAGCACCAGTGGGACTTTGCACGTTAATTTCCACCACCCATTTTTCTATATACTTTCACCATTTCATCTTTCTTTCACCCGCCATGCTTTCCTTTTTCACGCATCAAAAGAGCTTGACGTCTTGACAGGACAGGCCCTAGAAACTTGCTTCCTCCCTCTAGACCCTCCAAAGTCTCCGCTCCCTCATTGAACTGTTATCTGCCCCATTTCTGGGCTTTTCCATGGCAACAAGCGAGCCAGGAAGCGTGTGAACGAAAGGAGCGGGGTCTCCAGTGGGCACAGCATCTTGTCTCCGACAGCTGTCTGCTGAGATGTCGAGTTGCGGGGAAAAAGGGAGAAATGGAAAGTTTGGCAAGTTTGCTTTCTCCTTTAGTATTAAAACCCCTTTAATTGACACCTTACACCACATGTTGAATTAAAGAAACTCTTTAAATGACCTTAACCCTTGTTAAAGCTGCATGTGCCTAAACGACTGCTAGTTTATATTGCTGTATAGACCTAGCTGTTAAATTGACAGTATTGTGTTTTGGAATAACCTAAAAGGTATTGTCTTGTTTTTCCTTGAGAATCTTATGAACAATCTGAGTGACAAACTGATGTTTCATCCACATTTAAGAGAATCCCTCAGTGGAAGTGACCTACATTTCTCCCAATTTTAAACCGTGATCTTAGATGTTGGGGGCTTCCAAAAACATTTGGGCCTCTCCACTCAATATGTATCAAATGGGCTGAATGTCTGGAAATCTATCAACATACACTTGATCCCCCCCCCCCTTCCTTACAATCCCTAGACTCTCCTCTTTAGGTTGTTCACTTGGACGCGGAGCAACAAGACGACTTAAAAGTTCAGTTACGTCTGTGTCTTCAGCAGGATTATGCCAGAATCCCTGTGGTTTAAAAACAGTCACACTCCGCCTCTCAAAGCAAGACTTTTTCATTTGTAACGTTTATTAAAGGAGCCTGGGAGCCCGTGGTGACAACTGAAGCGTTTTTCAGAAACAGGACTTGGGAGGGAGAGGAGCAAAGCCTTAGCAACTAGGGTTCCCTTTTTCTAAAAGTTTCAATCTCTTGGCTTTTGTCATTCTGTTTAGAAAAACCAAAGGCTGCAAACGCAGCCTTGGGACATAGAGACCCTCAGGGCAGAGATACAAAACAAATAGACTGTAAAAGGTGATAACAATTACTTTTCATATTTCTATTTGAGAACCAGGAGAGGGGCTTTCCCAAATTTCAGCAATAGATACATGGGAGTAGGCTAATTCCTGGAGTTGACGGTGGCATTGGCATTGAGGCACACTAATATATACTACTACTATATATATATATATATATATATATATATATATATATATATATATATATATATAGATATATATATATATATATAAATTTTTTTTTTTTTTGTG
>JAOEHI010000023.1:1234259-1284507 GCA_025447815.1 Percopsis transmontana
AAATGTGAAATCGGGTGCACAGACGCAGAACCGATGGGAGACAAAAAGAACCTGAATAGGGCCAAGAGGAGGGGGTTTGCACCTCGCATGCCGTGACGCTGCCGTGGCCACTGGCGAACATGCCTGATAGTGATGTTTTTTTATGCTCACTGGTGCGTATGGGCTGTTCCTGACACATTTGACTTGAGTGACGTTCTGTTACTTGTTTTGTGAAGTGGCTAATAGATGGTACAACTCCTGTCCGTTTGGAGAATTTCAGTTTTGATTTGATCAATTATCATATTGATTTAGATATTTACAGTTTACACAGAAATGTGCAGTTTTTTTCAAATTTTCATGCATTTATTTAAAAGTTGTGGGAGGGGCATCATTTTCTGACTTTTAAACCAAAACAACAATATTTTTGTACCCCTGGTTTCAAACACAAGGGCGTTTCCAGTCAAACTGAGGGGTGTACCTTTCAGGGTTAGGCGCTGGTAAACCTTCTACAGTCAGTACAATTATCTCTCTTGGTGTACTGAGGTGAAGGGAGGTGTTTGGAAACACTGAGGTGTTTGGAAACACTGACAGACTGTGAGTCAAACTATCCTTCTCTTGGCTGGCCAACCCCCTGCAAGGTCCCTGATATTAACCTGAGGGTGCTGACTCACCTCTTGGGACTGCAAGACCCCACATCCAATTAGGACCTGCAGCGTATGTGTGTGTGTGTGTGTGTGTGTTGTATTGTATGTGTGCTGGATGTTATGTCTGCAAGGCATATAAAAACATTGGTTTTCACATTTGTTTGACACCAGAAATAAGTGGTTCATAGTTTATGTAGCATAACATTATATATTAATATATAAACCTTGAACACAGTTGAAAAATGTATGCATATTTATAAAACTATATTAAACCCTGCGACCCATTGGAGGATCCCAACCCACACTTTTAAAACCACTGATTTAATGTGCTCTTTGGGATGACATTTTCTTCTTAATGGATGCACAAAAAATCCATACTGTTACTGTATATTATGACATACAGGGTGATTAGATTCCTGTGTTCCTGGGAAAACGGATGTGCATTAAAGCTGCGGTAGGCCAGATTTATAAATTGATACTTTATTTGAAGTCAAAATAAATCCCCATGTCAGGCAAACATGCATGAGTCAGGTTGACATTTTCAAATTTTAACAACATTTATAGTGCCAGTGTTTTTTACATTAACATTAAATTGTGGTTTGAATATAAAAGCAATCTTGTGGTGTCCTGAATGCTGGTAAATTTCTGTTGCCTCTCATCTCATTTGTGGGATTACTTTTGCTGAACGCATGAAAACTGTCAATTCATAAATCCCAGCTACAGACGCTTCAATGTTCTCATGATACCGCCGGAGGGATACACGGATCACTGCAGCTGGAATGGTAATATGAAGTTGATCTCTCAAATATGCAAAAAAAAACAAAAAAAGTCTTGGGAGAATCAAGATGGCAGAGGAATAAAGCTGTGAACTCAAGAGTGTGAAAGACGCCAAATTCTCAGTCTATCTCATTCCGTCTGGCTCATGCCATCTCGCCCAAGCATAGGTACGCATGACAAGAGTAGGTGATAAACGTCACAGCACCGCGCTTCGCATGAACGTGCACAGAGCTAATGTGCACGTGGCAGTAATGGAGCCGCCACCTGAAAGGCAGGAAGAGACATTTGACGCATGTCGACCCATGCAAGACCCCGGAGGGACGAAGTGAGAGATTTTCCGCCAGAGTTGCGTTGAGGCGTTTGTGTCGAGGCATTTGTGTCGAGGCATTTGTGTCGAGGCATTCCTTTTTACCTTCCACTCAAAACTCACGCAGTGTGGGGGAAAACTATCCACATCGGTTTGCGTAAAAATAATGACCTTTTTAAGCGTGGTGACCTGAAGAACCTATAATAAAATACAAACCAAAAGAGAGGCTGCATGGCTTGCTGTGGCAAATAACCATCTGGGCAGATGCATATCAGATTGTTACATTTAAATGTAATCAATGTTTGACCTAATGAAGCTATAGCTAACTGCTTAGCTTTAGCCAACTGCCATTTTCGTTGCAGCCGCAACTTTAGTCATTGGAGGAGATTCTCGACAGGACCTCTGTGCGCACTGTCAGACAAACATCGGAAAGGCGTAGGCTATGGAGAGTCACCGCGTCGCCCATTATTACTCTTTGCAGCCCTGTGAACTCTGGTAGCCCTCTGCCAGCCGCCACTAAATGGTATAGGAGATGTGGGTTTGTGTCGGTGGTGGTGGTGGTGGTGGTGGTGGTGGGGGGGGTCGTGTGGAAGAGGGAGCAGCAATAACCTCATCTTATAACCCACTCTGTTAAGCCATCAGTCTTTCTGACCCTCGTAATTAGCACACAAAGCACAGCAATGGAAAGAGCCAGCTTCAATTGGTCCCTGCGAGACCGCCGTGTCAGCCTACAAATAAGATATTGCCGCATAGACAGTATTTTGCCAAAACCAGAGAATATATTTGTCTCCTGACAGACACCGCGTATATTTCATCCAGTTTGCACCTGCGCTTCGAAGCTTAAAAGTTGTTGGGACCGTGCAGACAGGGAGGGAGTTTTTCCATTGAGATCAGAGAGGCACCTCACACAGTAAAGTCTCACAAACGGGTGCACACGATCAGAGGAACACACAGAGTATACAGTAAGTGAGACATGAAACAACACTTTAGGGCAGGGAGGAAACAGGTTGGCGGCAATTAGGGAAATAATATGGCAACGGGCTCTTGTTCTAATTGACTAAATCTGTTCTAATTCTGTGCTATTAGGGAGCTGTAGGGGGAGACCTCCCCTCCCTGCAGGGACCTGCTCACCCGAGCGCGCTCACACACACACACACAGTGCCAGCCCTGGGGAACAGAGGCCTGGTGAAGTATAATAACTAACCGCACATTGGGTGACTCCAGCTCATTGGATAGACAGGAACGCTCAGATAGTGCAGGCTGGCAGGCTGGAAAATAGTGGGCGGTGAAAGGGACAGAGGAAGAAAAAGAAAAACACTGGAGCATTTGCAGTTAGCTTGTCTAGCTAAGGGTATGTTAGCACTAGGAGGTAGACAAGCAAACTACCACACTGATGCTGTAATCTCACAGACGACTAAAATGCTCCCCAAGCACTCCTAATTATCCTTATCATATAATTTTACAAGTTGTGGACAATTTGTAATAGCTAGGCTTTAGGTAGTGTGTGTGACAACAAAAGGTCTGGACTGCAACTTCACATTTTTCTGTTGTTTTTGTTTTCCACGAGTAGAAACAGGAAGTCCACGGCAGTTCTGAGGAACCGGTTTACTTATTCATCAGGTTTGCAGGTTGGAGCGGATGCCGGGATTCTCGGGGATGATAAATGGCACTGAATGCCCAGGTTGGTGTTGGGTTTGGGGGGGTTAAATAATGAAACAGCCAAACAGACAAACAAAGGAGGCACCAAGATGCATTGTCTGAGCCGTAAAAAAAAATAAAAAGCCACAGGTGTGTGCGAGTGTGTGCGTTATCTGGAATAAAGGTTTCTGAACCAGGCCTTTTTAAAGAGACGTGCCTTCAATAGTGTACGTATAACATGTATGATAGCTATCGTTTGTGTCTTTAGCGTTTGACCAGTGCTGTAGCACAATGCGATATGAGAATGAAGTCAGTGTATTTAGACAATAAATAAATATATTTATTGTCCCCCCCCCCACTACACACACACACACACACACACACACACACACACACACACACACACGTAAGGCTGCTGCAGTGGTAGGGGGTGCTGGGCGGAAAAGCCATTAAGGCTAAAAGTGAGGGCCTGGGGTCCACTCAAAGTTTTACACTCCTGCTCAGGCTGAGCTGCACTGTGCCTATTCCTGCATCTGCACACACACACACACACACACACAGGCTTACACATGCACTCGTGCACACACGCACACACACACACTGTTCCACACATTTCCACGTTCAGCGCATCCCTTCGCGCGCACGCACCCCCACACACAACGTTACACATGCACCTGTGCGCATTCTCTTGCACACACGCACGCGCTTACACACCGTCTTGCAACCGCAACCTCTGCTTCGAGCGTGTGTTCCGTTCCATCTGAGCTCTCTCCCAGCACTGAGCCGAGCAGACTCAAGGAAACGCTTCATTTAAATGTACATAATTTGCTCTTGGAGGCCTCCTCTCAGTCTTCACTGTTCCCCCGCGGTGCCACAGAGAAACAGCCCAAGAGAACCAGAAAAAGGTTTTTATTTTATTTTATCTGGGATGGACCCAGTGGCCTGCAGAAAACCACTGGTTAGTAAAAATCAGATAGAGGGTGGTAGGATTCAGGTACACTGGATATTTATCCCCAGGGGACATTAATGCCAGCACGTGTTTTAGTCCTCTTGCACTGTGGAAAACCCTAGCATTGTGTTGTGTTTAAAAAGACTGGAATAAGCCAACGCCTCCCTGACGATTGTAAATTCCAATACAATATCGCCGCAAATGTCAATAAAAGTACCGTAAGAGACATAATGCAAGGAACGCACTCAAAAACACAGTAAAAACTTAACAAAATGGAGTAAGGAGGACCGGGAACACCCGATATAGAAATGTAGAAGAGAAAGACAAGGTCTTGCCCTTTGTCAAAGTCAACGCTTGGCCTTTAATTGTATAAGAGGCAGCTGTGCTCCGTGAGTTGTGCTAGATAGCATGTTGTCAGAGCGTGCTGGATGTGCAGCATGCTGGAATTAACGTAAGGCGTTAGTTTACTTGTTTGGGTGTGTGTTTTAGAAGGTGTTCTCTGTACACTAACAATGACCCTCGTTAGCCCAGCAAGTGGTGGAGCGTGGATCATCGGACAGACAAATTCAGCAGCTTAGGGCAATTTCTGCAAGAAGGGAAATAGATCAACCACATCAAGTAATGAGCAAACAACTAGAAGGATATGGTTCGGCTATCTTTCCGATACCGCACAGTTTTGTGGATGAAGAATAAACAAACATTTTAGAAATCAAACCACTGGAGGCTTTGTTATATTTGCAGCCCATTCAAATTGGACGTTTAGCACTCCATGAATTTCTCCATTTACTAAAAAGACAAATGTGTACAGTAATCTAAATGCTTTTATCTTCTTATCTACTTAAATCAGATGTTAACAACAAAATGGTAATTTCTCATTTCTAGTGTGTGTCTAGTGTTTTTACAAACTTATCTCCATTTATAAACCAAATACTACCTTAAACCTCTGTCAACTAATAGCCTTGGTTCATGTTTTTCATTTATTTGGATAAAATCATTATCTTTATCATCTTAGCCCTCTAGTGAATTAACTGAGCTTATTATACGCTGACTGATAGTAAGTGACAGCTTAACACATTTTCTGACACTGATTACATTTGTTACATTCTGTTTGTAAACATAATAGAGCAGATCTGTTTGGAACCACTGTGACAGCTGCAATAGATGCATTCGTCAGTGTGACACTGGAGCGGAATTGAACCTTTATTAAACCCTCAACTCTGTAGCTTTCTTACTTCAATATATGAGTGGGAACGTTCACCATGAATTAACCCCTACTTTATGGTAGGCACTGGACCAGAAGATTTCATCTGACGTTCACAATTTTTCTCAAAAACATGAAACATTTTTGACATACTTATATAGACTATTTTAGATGAAATACTAAAGTAATTTCATCCTGCACAATGGAGTCACTTTGGTATACTGCTAGTAGAGACTATCTTACAGAGAGAGTAAAGCGCACGACACATGATCAGTGGTAAAACCACTCTGCGCTGGCCAGGCCATTGTTTTCCTATTGGGAGAGAGGAGGCGTCCAACTATGTGGAACCGCTTCCCTTGGCGCGGCATAGCCGGTGGACGGGCGATGCGTGAGGCAACATAAACACTAAAATTTCAGAAAATGAAAAAACAAGCTATTTTTCTGTTTTTGTTTTTACGTAATATTATTTTCTGTTTAACAAAGAAGAACATACAATTAAGCAACTTTTCATGTTTAATCTTCCGTTTACGAGCAGGAAAACAAAAATGACTTGTTTTTCGTTTTTGTATTTCTGTTTTTAAAACCAAAATTGAATGACCAGAAAGTACACGGACACAGGGGCTATAAACCAGAGCAGATATTCTAACAGAGCATTTCACTCACTGATAGCTGACGGACGTCTATGGCATTTTTAAGAAATTACACTAAATGTATAGCTCTACAATCCTGCCTACAGCACCTTTATAATTGAGGTAGGGAAGCGGTCTGCCATTGACTGCAATTTTAAAAAATAGTGTTGAATTTATAAATTTGCTAAATCTAACTAAAGAACTATCAAGCATTTGACCCCAGTGGGCAAGCAGCAAGATGTAGAGAGCAGAAATCTTTAGTAGGCTACATATACTCATAAAACAGTTGAAAGCTTTCCTTGTGTTATTAGCCATAATCTCTCAAGATCCCACGAGGAAAACATGGCAAAAACTTGTTGGCAAAAGTTCCCATTTAGCTTCTAATAAACAGAAGTTTTATTTGAGTTTAAACGGAGGCACGGCGCCAAGGCAGAGGACAATATGGTTAAACTACAATGTGTATCTATCTGCGTGTTGGACAGCCAGTTTAACACTACTTATAGGGTACTTATTCTTGATCACAAAGGTAAGATAGCATTTTTATGTTTATGTGCCTTTGGGAGTTAAGAAAAGATAGCAGTAAAGCACACAGTAGTTCATCCACTCCAAATATGGTCAGCAGGCGACCCCAATATCAAACAACAGTTCCTGCCCATTGGGGGCAACAGCTCATTATAATTAATAGACCTTCTTATTAGATTCTGTGCAGATCCATAAAATATCTGATACTTTTTTAAGGCAGTAAATGTGGATTAACACTAGAATAAACAAGTCTATTTTTTTATACGTTTGACGCTGGGACCGTGTTGGTAATTTGGGTCATTAAAAATTATGTTACATTAATGGCCCATTCAGGGGTTGAGTAAGGTCCATTACCCCAGGGTTCAGGAAACCATTTGTTAATTTAATTTAAGTTATAAATTTAAAAGGTGAAAAGTTTGTTTTTGCCACTTATGAGGCTGAAAGAGGTAGAAGTGAAGGAAACAAAGTAATTACAATTTGCTGGATTGGACTTCAAACTACACATTTTACCAAAAGTTTTGATGTCTTTTATTTGGGTTAGCACCTGCATTTTAGCATGTTAGCAATGCCTGCTGAAATCATTTTCTGAAAGTTGTATGAAAAACAACAAATTTCTGCACTTACAGGTCACTGATATATCCACTGAACGCGAAGCGAATTTTTCGTGTGAGTAGATTACATGCAAAGTCAATGCAAAGACGCGAATAGAAGCGAATTCAAGCCGGGCGGCGCGAATTTCGCTTATTCGCCTCATTCACGCAAGTTTTTCAACTCGAGTGAAAAATTTGCTTGACGCTGTGTCGCGAAAGCCTATTAGCGCTGAGATTGTCCGGACGTCACTGATGTACTGACAACCGGACAAACAAAAGAAATGTGTGGACACCCAGAACTCTATAACACCACGTCATTTTTATAAAGACCGTACGAAAAAGGAGATCGTTTGGAGGGACGTAGTTCCTGGAGAAAACTGTGAAATTCACCGAATTGTGTGCGCCTCCGGATGGTATCATGAACTCAAACATTACGGCGTTTGGTATTCCGACATTTTTGGGACTTTCACAACAGGTACAAGTTGTGTGTCATGGTTGATGACAAGTTATTTAATTGGAAGCCCCTCCTCTTTCCGCAAGGGCGAAATTTCGCTTCGCTTTATTCGCGCGAGTAAAAACAAATAATCGAGCGTTCAAACTGACGCGAGTAAAGGCCTTTGCACACTGGACGCGAAACGAAAATTCGCTTCGCGTTCAGTGGAAACCTGCCTTCACTGTTTAATAGCTGCTACCAAAACACCAGGATTACATTGTTTGGTATGCCCTTTAGAATAGAATTAATTTATAGCTAATTGGACAAAAAAACACTTTAGGACCTTAAATATTTCAGTTTTCTTTATCTTATGAAAAATTTTATTTTTATAATTTTATCAACAGCCTTTTTATATTTCGTAGTATTTTTATTTAAGCTTTCACTGATTTATAAATATATATATTTTATTAACCAATGCAGGTGACAGTTTTCTTTTTTCTTGTTTTATGGTATACAGACTCAGATGCAGACTGTCTTGAAAGTCTTTTTTTAGCATGTGTGTTTATTTACAGGTACACAAACCACAGGCTCAATTAGCCACACTAGATAATCTGGCCTTTAGCTGAAACACTTTTCAGCCCATGCCAAACTTTGCTGGCTGCCATGGCAACAGGTGACACCCTGACATTTTCAGTTGGAGGCATTGTTCACCCCCACCCCACCCCCCTCTCTGACCTTTGGGATAGGGCTGAGGTGTAGCAGCCTGCCATTTAGCTCAAGGGCCTATTGGTGGAGCCTTGGCGTATGTGAGTGTCTGTACTTTCTCATGTGTATGCATGTATGTAGATTAGTGTTTCTGTGCATTTCCCCATCTCCCCTAAGGAGTAGGTTTCCCACTTAAGTTGTTGCATTCCCTTCCCGTACGCCTGTATGCCAAGAGCTAGATTTAAGACGATCTAAATGAGTGGTGGCACTAAATCATTTATCCACAACATCATTATGGAAATATAACGCTTGCATGATTCACACCGTCCCATATTGACTGAATGTGTAGGACTATATATATTGTATTAACGCACATTTGTATATATTTAAATGCACGTCTGAAGTGTGTTTACAGACCCTGTGCCTAAGCCTCTAGCCTAGTAATTGAAAATCGAATAGAACACAAAGTTATAAGCTCATGGCTCATGGCCTATTTTGGCAGATGGCTCCCTGAATCTCTCTTTGGAGCCGTTTCCTGAACTGTGTGCGTGTGTGTGTGCGTGTACGAGTATCCCACCTTAGAGATGAAAACTCCTCAAAGCATCCTTGCAATGATTCAAGCCTCCCCTGTGATCTGCAAAGGGGTACTTTTTGTTTGAAAGCCAGATAGGGGGTGGGGAATTTGGTGGCTGTTAGGGGAATAGGAGATGCGTTTGCATGGATCCTCTCTCGGGCCTTCTTTGCTTGCCCTAGTCCCTCGCGACCTCCCTCAGTTTCCCCCATCAAACCATGCCTGATTGATTGTTTGATATTCACTCTTCCAACGTATGTGTTTCTCAAAACGATTAATCCACATCAATGAGTAATTTAGCCATACTGTCCCTAAAGGACCACTTCAGACAATATCTATACTGTAGTCCAACATGGCTTTTAATACCTATATATATAATAAGTATACCCTATATAATTAGTTTGCATGAAAGCCCTATACTCTCTGAGACACATACAGGAACAATTAAATTTGAATATCATATTTGCTATTCAAGATACTGTATAATCAATTAAACGTATCTCTAGACAAATAGAAATCCTAAAGCGACTAGTCAAAATGGAAATTTAGATTAAGACTATGGAATGAAAATCATGATTGAATATTGGTTACTTATAAATGTTATTTTTTGGATTTGAGCGGATTTCATTAATCTTGATTGCCTGAGAATACTAAATGGTTGTTTACTTTTCAGTGCTTGTGCTTTCCACGCTATTGAAACAGCAGACAATAATAATATCAGTATGGGTTATGGGTCGTGTTTTCCCAGAAGACCTTAGCATTTGTTGAATATTAATGAAGTTATTAATGAAGATTGTTTTGACTTGTCAGAATTCTGATTTTTTTGAACTTGACAAAATAGAATGTTGTGTGTTGTAGTACAGTAGTGTGTAGTACAGAATATACATATATCTACAGTATTACTGAATTAATGAAAGGGGAAAATAAGTTGAGTATGGATGTAGCTAGCTAAAATGCACTCCCAAATTTGGTCTTTAAAATATAATGATGTATCATTCTGATGCGGTGTAGTTCATTTTGGCATCCTATTTGGTCTTGGTTGAATGGCGTAGCAGTTCTACACACACTGTGTACATATGTAGAAATACTATACATTTTTTACAAATGTACAGATTCAAAAGTCTGAGTCCACTACCATAATGTGTTAAAACAATTAAATCTCCAAATAGTTTGTTTACACATTAGGTCCTTTTATTTCCTCAGAATGAAACTATAGAGCAAACAGAATGTCCTTAGTAGAGCTGTGTAACACGAGGATGCAAACGTGCGAGTGCGAGCGTTCGTGCTCCAAGCCTTTAATAATCCAAACAGGCAATAGTAAGTCCAATAACAAGCGAAAGTCACAGCTAACGTGTGCATACAAACAATTACCAACAACCCCTCATCACCCACTCTCCGGCTTAAATAGACTGGGAGAGTGCGGTGATGAGGGGATGAGGGACAGGTGTGCGAAATTAGGGTGCGCTGGATAATAGGACGGCCGCCGGCCGGTGGTTTAATACACCGGCAAGCTAGAGCTAGAGCGGAGGGGCGGGGCCGCTCCCGTTGTTGCAGGCTGCAACTAATGATTACTCTCAAAATCAATCTGTAGATTAGTTCTTAATCTATGTACTTACTTTATAGACTATAAAATGGTAGTAAAATAAGGTAATAAGGCATACAATCTGAAATTGACTTTTTGATTATATTAAATTGTCTTGCCTTGAGACATCAAGTGAGTAAAGGTTTTGTGTTAGACCTTGATGAATGATCAATCCAATAGTGGGAAAGATAGAAAGATATGAGCGGACTTACTGGGCATAGTGTGGAGAGCGCGAGAGAGAAGGGATGAAGAAAGAAAGCGATAACAGAATCGAAAGAGACAAAAGGTGAGAAACATGGAAACGGAGCTAGTGGACTCTCGGGCCCCGCTGTACATGCTTCAGCTTTTTTTTGTCCGTTTATTCGTCCGTGGGTTTATCTTGCCCTCTCGTCACACCATCCCCGGATCCCACCGAATCCTCTCCGCCTTCACAGTTCGTCAAAACTTATTTTGGTGACGCTTGTTGTTGTGCGAGCAGCCCCCAGTGCCCCTCCCAGCCAATGTTCCTTAGTGACGCGTGTCTGTATGTGTTAATCACAGATGTCTGTTTCTCCCTCCCACATCCCCACACACCCCCACGCCCTACTGCGGCCTGTTGCAGGCTCCCCGCAGCTCTCTCCCCCTGTCTCCCTGCCCAGGTGACACCAGGCAGCCCAGTGATGCTGCCACGCATCCGTCAGGCCACAAGTATCAGCGGGAGATAACAAACCGAGGTATATTTTGGGGACTATTAGTCACCCAGCAGCCTGCTCACATAGACGTTATGCAAGACTCTGGGAGCTTGTTGTTTTATTATTGATAGAAAAACACAGATTAGAACGAAGGTGTAATTGCTCATGCCCGCTATCGGGGAGCTTTTCATGTTCCACCACCCTCCCGAAGTCGGGCTTGCGGAGGTCTTGTGTATCATTTATTCTTATTTATGCACTACAGTGCCATGTTTCCTCACTTGTCAAGAGCAAACCTTATCTGCATGCTAACATCAGTGAGATAAAGTACATAATGGCCTTTCCTGCTAGAGTAGGAGTAGCGTGGAGGCTAATATCTCCTCTTTGACACCTGGCCCCTGCAACGCTGGGCACATCCACCTCTCCACAGCTTCCTGCCGTAGGCCCTCCAGTTCTGTCTGATGTATGCTCACACCAACACTAGTTCATACCGCATGCACACACACACACACACACACATTGCAATTAGAGTCATATAGTCTCAGCTTACTGCCACCCACGTTTCAAACCAATAGGGTCATTTAAAGAAGAAAAACACAACTTCTTCTATTTTCATAATCTGTCCATTTCATACTTTGCAGCCTTCGTCATTCCCCCCAAACCGTCCATATGTATTCTGTTCTAATGTCTATATTTTTTTATTTCTTTCCATCTGCTCTGTTCCTTGATTGAAGCTGTTCTATGCAACTTTTTTCTGATAATTAAATAAAGTATGCCTCTTTACAGATTCAGTCTTGTGATGGCACAGAGGGCAAAATAAGGTTTTATAACATGTATAACATAAATATAACACAACACAAGAATTTTTTCAGAGCATTTTTCAGAAATGCCATGTAGTGCCAAATGTCTTTTAGTTTAACAGTTTAACTTGGTATGACAAACACAAAGGTCAAGAAAGGAGACAGCTGTTAGTAGACCGGCCTCCTCCTGTCTGCCCAGAAGCTGCTCCTGTAGACACACACACACACACACTCACACACACACACACTTGCACAGTACAATGGCTACATGAACAGTGTATGCAAGGCAGCACCGTCACACAATAACAAGGGTAACCACGCTCTGCTTCTGCCTCCTGCCACCGATTATTCCCCCTGTCACTCTGGGTCGCGAGCGAGGAGCGGAGCCATTTCCAGTCGTCCCTGGATGTTGTGAAGCTGCCAGGCCAGGTGTACCGTACAGTCACTCCCTTCAAGGCAACTCACCCATGCAGCAGCTGCGACGGCTAACGGCTGCTGGGTCTGCATGCTAGCATACCGCCATCCCTTTTTCTTCCTTTGTGCTGTGTATTCACTCGCATAATGTTGCCTGTTCATGGCCACAGCACAACCGAATTCACTCAAAGAACTTTTCACACCTCTAACCTTCATGGCTCGCATCTTTCTCTGCTTTCGATGTGCGTGCCTCCGCAGCCTCCACGCTCATCTTTCATCCTTACAACTGGTCACAGCCAATATTTGCTCTCGCAGGCTAAAGAAAGACATACAGTATGCTGGATTGTGGAAGGTTAGGATGTGGAGCAGTGAATATCGAAAAAAACAGCATTCTCCAGAGAATTCTGTGAAAAAGGCAGAAGAAAAAGCACAAGCAAACATCCTACATCCCTCTTTTTCCCCTCCAACAGGCTGAGTACATTATTGCCATTTCAAAGTGCTGTCTCCCGGGTGTGTTGCCAAAGACGTACAAACTATTAGAGGGCTAAAAAGCTGACACACTTTTAACAAAGATCAAACCGTGTCCCGGCTACAAGGAAGAACTAGCCCTATTAATGGAATTTTTGTGTGGCACTTTGCCACACAAACATAGACTATTTGTAGAGAAACAGCATCCATATATTAATTTTAACTAGTGTAATCCTACACAGGCAAAATCTACTTTCACCTCCAACATTAGGCTATGTTAAGGAAGTAAAAGTTTCTATCATATAATTTTTGACGTGTTTGGCGGTATACAACTGCAATTAAAACTATAATATCCAGTTCTAACACCGGACGTATATTGATGCGCATACACTGCAAAGGGTTTAAAAGTGTAGGCATGAGAGTGGTGATAATTGGCACACTCTCCGCTCCCCATCTTGCCAAGTAAAAGCTGGAAGATTTTAATTGATTTATCAACAACGGATGCCAGGTAGTTGAAGTATTTTCACCAAGGTCTTGTTAAAGAAAAATACTACCATATTTGTGATATATAATTTTATTTTGCTGTTATCTGCTCTATAACTCATTTGATAACATATTGTATAATACAAATGAGGTCTTGGTTTTATACAACCGATGTTGGCAGATAACCACTATTTCAATATGGTTGGCATATTGGCAAATATGTATCGTCTAAAGTCTAAAACTGGCCAGTAAGTGGTCTTCTGCAAACTTGGTTAAAATGTATTTAGTTTGTTTCATACAAAGTAAGTCTACAATTTTCCCACCAATTAACAGCTATGGTTAGGATACTTAATTCACAGAACCCTTGTAAAATCAACAGATATTATATTGTAAAATGTGTAAAAATATGCATCCTCTGCATGGCCATTGAAGTAAACTAATGTCAAGATTTTTAATCTCACAATCACAGGAAACATCATTCTCCTTTCAATTCCAAGATCTACATTATCACAAATTTTATACTGTACATTAAAGGCTGGCCACGGTGAGGATCACCTTGATAAAAACAGGATGTGAAAGCAGAAAGGTCAGATGTAAACAGAGTAAATATGATTGTTCCATGTTATTCACAATCTTTGAAGGTTGTATCGCACCAGTTTCGAAAGCCTTGCGCTTTCAGTATGTGGAGAAAGCGAAGAGAAAAGCATGCCCTTCCTTCAGTGTGCACTGAAATGAATTAAGCCCATAAACCTCACTACCCACATAGTGTTTGTTATAAATCAGTGTATCTTTTACGTCGACTATTAGCATAGCAATATAATATGTTAAGTCAAGTAACTTGCCCCTTTGGCCTCATGCTAGGGGGCAACAAATGAAATAATACAGAGGGCAGTGGCTGCTTCCCTAAAGAGCCAAGCAGAGCGGACCAACATAGCAGCTCGTGTCACATCCCATTTTTACCAGGTCTAAAGACTGTCCACCCCGCGACACTTGTCCAATCCCAGCCATCTCAAGCCCTCTCCTCCAGCTCTATTCCCGCTAATCTCTCCCGACACCTCGCACAGCCCCGACAGGAACTTTGCTCTAGCCTGAAAACAATCCCACCCTCCTCCCTCTCCGCCCCAAATCTGTATTAGCCCTCCTCTCCTTCTGTCACTCCTCCTTATACATCGCTTTACCCCCTCTCTTTGTATGGATGTCTTTCCCGTGTTGTCTATCTGCATCTCCATCCGCTCCTTTCTCGTCTCCATCTGTCTCTGTCAAGCCATATTCGGCACCCCCTTTATCTATCGCCGTCCTCTTCTCCTCTCCTCTTCACCTTTCTCTGGGCAAATCATTTCTCCATTGATGAGTATCTGTAAATAGCCGCTGTGATCAGTAATGGAGGGATCATCTGTCTCTCGTCTTAGGCCTCATTGGCATTCAGAAAAGCCATTATGTTTGACGCTCCGCCGGTAGACATTGCCGAAGTCGGAATGCATTTATCTGAGATCACACCTTCTCCTGACAGAGGGAATCACACCCGGATCGCATTGGGATGAGAGAGAGAGCGTAATCAAATGCACAACTCTGATATCAATCAACACTTTTTTGGTTTGACTGGTCAAAGAGGAGAGGGGGTTGGGAATTGTTAATAAGATCGTTTCCGTGCTGGGACCGAGACATAATTGTTAAAGTTCTTCACTTAAAATACGCCAGGGAGCACGTTTAAAGTAGCGAGACCATCCTGATCTCGCAGGGCTACAGTTTGACTTCACCACAGAAATCAGTCTGGAACCCCTCAATTCAAGTGTTGGTCGCCCATAAGGAAGATTGTTGGCCAATGAGCGGTCAGCTGAAGATTTTCCCAAGATGACGACATCAACTTGCATATGCTGATTGTCATTCCTCACCATTATACGCTATTTACAATGACTTCGCTTGAGAAGGTTAGTGCAGCAATCTCTGCTGTTTTATCAGAAATGCAGTGTATAACTTCACTGAAAGAAGAACAGACATTTCAGAACAGCATTGAAGGCTTTTCTCTGTGGAGAAGATGTATATGCTGTGCTGTAGACTGGTTGTGGGAAGAGTTTGATCTATCAGTTAGCACCATTAATGGTAAAGAAGAGCTGAAACTCTTTGTTATTGTCGTGTCGCCAGTTAAACAATATACGATTTCAAACAAGTATTAGTAGGCCTACAGTATGGTTACTGTAATTCTTTATAGTGTTGGTAACATCATTATTGAAATAAAACAGTACAGTTGCTATTCTATAATAATTGTATAAGGACAATAGTTTGAGCCTCCGTGGTGTTTTAGAAGGCATTAACTCACAGTCACGACCCTCTTTGTCGGTGGCTGCACTTGGTGAAATATTGGGTCTGGTTTCCTTCTCTCCTATTAACAAATTTATAAAAAGCTGCTTGAAAGCAATTTGATGCATATTCTAATTGCACGTTCAGGTACTGGAGCTACTGTAAACTAATATCTCTTCTAATTCTGCTATCCTAAATATAACTGTGTTAGAAAAAGTACCCTTTACATGAAAATGTGTCTTGCAAAGAAGTATCAACATACATTTTGCCTAAACTCTGTTGATAAATACATGTTTCCGTCTGTGCTCCAGCTGATGTTACACGTTCTGATTGGTTAAGATGAAGATACGGTAGTCCAATTGTGTTTAAGGAAGTTTGATTAAAATGTATTAGCATCGCCTTTACAAACGCTTTTGAATTGAGGGGTTCCAGACTGATTTCCGCAACTAAATCAAACTGGAGCAACATTTAAAGTCCGGTTTCTTTGCAATGGTGCATGTTAGTCTCCTTAAAGCATATTTGGAATACAGTAATTCTCACGAGACATATTACTCAAAAATCCCATTTATTATTTAAATGTATTCAACAATTCCAAAAGATAAAATAAGATTGACAAACATAGCATTTAATTACAAGCTGTTTGTTTTACTTATCGTATCTATAGACATCCCCGTCCTACAGAGCACAATCTCATTGGCTGAGTAAAATATCTGTCATTGGCTGTAGCACAGAATAACTCCCAAAAGAACTCGTATTGTAGCTATGGCACGGCACATGCTTAAATGCAAACACACACAAGTATGCACAAACACATACGCACTTATGCACTGAAAGTCTCACATACACACACACAAATGCTCTCTCTTTCTCACACACACACACACCAACATATACAGTACGTGCAATCATAATAGGCCAAGTCCCTCACCCGATCAATTTCATTCTCAAGCAAGCTGTCAGGCTGCCACGTTGAGTAAATATTCCCATAATGCTTTTTGTATCTTAGGGCGTCCAAAATATCCTTACCTTATCCGTACCAATCAACATTTCTCCTGTATTGAGAAATTTGACACAAAGTTGCTATACAATGGAATCCTATGGGGCACTGTAAACATTGGAAACAGGACAATATTTTTGCTGCCGACAGTAATAAATGATTATTTCTCCCAGGCTGTTTCTACTTCCGCTTTTTGGACATTCAGACCATTGTAATCAATTGTCGATGGAGGGGCTTTTTGCTGATATTTACTATAGAGCTCATGCGATGTACAGGTGTTTTTGTTTTCACTTTTAAAGCACTGTAAGGTGCAGCCTACCCTTCAACCACTACATCGTGTCGACAATCAATTACAATGGACTGAACGTCAGAAAAGCGGAAGTGGAAACAGCCTGGGACTGACGGATTCTACAGATTCTTTACAGTTATTGAGGTAAATATAGCACATGTATATCTCTGTAGGGACCCGTTCTATGTTGCCAGACGCCTATAATAACATAATGAGTCTGTCAGCGGCAAAAATATTGTCGTATGTTTCTGATGTTTCCAGTGCCCAATAGGATTCCATAGTATAGCGGTTTTTCATCAAGGTTTTTTGCGTTCTAACTCTAATACAGGAGGAATTTTGATCGGTACTTAATACTACTGAAATTTTGGACGCTTTAATATGAAAAGATATGGCCCAGGTTGAAAAATCCTGAAGTTCTCCTTTAAGAGGGCGGCACGGCAGACCGGAATTAATATAGGTTGGCTCTGAACTGGAAGTTGTGTTTCAACACCAGGCTGGTTATGCCACACAGAATATCTACAGAAAACTAGAACATCTAATAAACTTTTTTTTTCTTTTTTTTTTTTACTTTAATTTCAATTGGTATAGCAGGATACTGTGTAGGAACGAGGTGGTTTTGGGAAAGGGTTGTGGACAATATGAAAAGCTATTCTTTTCAAATACATTGGAAGGTACAGTGCAGATTATTGTTGTGGGTTTGAATGTATTCTCCCCACGAGCAATGTCAGTCATGTCAGTCACTCGCTAGATGAAGCCAGACACAAACTGCTATTGAAAATCCGCCATCTTGAAGGCGTTCGGGCCATAATTAGATCTCTAAGCTGCAACAGACAACATCCGACAACGCGCTCTCTCAGTCAAAACAGGATGGCTTCACACAGGACAGATATATGTTTAAGATCTCTTTTGTGTTGATATTATGAATCTATACAAATAAAAACACAATCTATAGAGAGAAGCAAGGGACAACAAATCTCAGTTCACTGACAGTCACAGCAGACCCATGGCCTCCGTAGAGAGTGAAGAGGTGAGCTCGTCCAGTTGTAATTCATCTGTGTTTTTCTCCGCGGCAGCGGAGTGTGTCGGAAGGGGGAGGGAGTCAGAGCAAGGAGCATCTGAGGGAGTCGGAAATCGCAGCGAGGAAAGCGAAGCGCCGTCCCCCCCCGCCCCGGTACCAACCGTCACCCCAGCCCCAGCCCCGCCCCTCCCTTCACCCACCCCAGTCCCTGTCCCGTCTGGAGAGCTCACAGTCTATCTGGTTGCCTGGCCTGATGGACGCAAAGCAGAGGTGTCCGTGGTGATGGAGAGAATCTGGGAAAGTAGAAAACATGTTGGCTTCGAAACCCTCATTTCCTCCACTCTACAACTTCTTCTCAGTCTCCTCTCTTTCCATCCGTCCGTCCGCCCGCTTGCCTCTGTGTCCGGGCGTTGCTCTGCTCTCAGTCTGCGTACAGGATGAAGCCAGAGAAGGTGCTGTATTTGTTGTTGTTCCCCCCGTGGGCCTTGCCCCCGTCCAGCTTGATGTAGACCTCGTCTCCGGCCTCCAGGTGGAGGATGACACTGTTGGAGGCGTAGTCGTAGTTCTGGTCTGCGTCCTGAGCAATGGCGCTGGCACGGACCTGGGGGGGGGGGCAAAGGGGGGGTGGCGTTCGTTAGTTTATGCTAGTCTTGTCTAGACACAACAATTCACTCCATTGACTTGCAAACAATTCACTTACAACTGAGGAAGAGACATACAGTATATGAGCTATCACACCCACTCTCCCATCATGGCTAGCAATTAAAACTCCTTTTTAAAGAATGCCCTCTCATGCTGTTTTTCACTGTAAGGCCTGACCATCGGGACTACAGTGGCCTGTAGTCTAAACGTAGCCTAAAACTATTCACATCATGAAGTTGAACAAATGATTTGTTAAACAACGCAGAAACTACTCCCTGCTATTGATATCCGATGGAGAGAAGGAACCTGAGGCTTAGCTAAACCTTGGCCTATCTATAATGCAGATATACAGTACAGTTGGGTTTCATTTGGGCTGTTAATGGTGTTTCAAGGCCAGTGATTTAGCCTTGAAATAAGTTGTACAAAACTCGACAACACGGGTGAGTCCGGGGCTTACTTGACAGTCTGGAGGAAAACAGTAAGAAATACAAGGTATCAAGGACACCCTGCAATGAGAAGAAATGATTCAATACTACACAGCCAGGAAGGAGGGGAATCAATGGAATGAATGTGCATGATAGTGCAAGAGAGGGAGCGAGCAAGAACAACACACACAAGTATGCACCTCTGTCCTGGCTAATTACAAACTTCCTCCCAAACAAACACACCGCAGCCAGATGTGTACTCAAACACACTATGTGTATGTGTCAGAGATTACTATGCTAGTAATGCCATTATGCTATTATTATCATCATCGTTAGTGGGAATAAATGCAGAAAAGGTGAACGTTTTTAAGAAGCACTGCACTGTATTAACGTCCGTGTGTAAAGAGAAAAGACTGTGATAGAGTTGGGAGAGAGAAGGGTGAAGAGAGTTGACATATACCAAAGGTCAGGGACTGGGTCTAAATCTGTGGGGCTGCCAGCATACATTGTGCCATCACAGCCCCTTGCCTAATTAAATATTATCCTCGCAAAGGTCTCCAACTTGAAAGTGGAACTGTGACATCCCTTCGTTTGTTCAAAAACAAACAAGAATTTTTCTTGTTTGTTTTTGAACAACCTTGTGTGCTGTAACAGTATTACTGGCAAAATACTGTACTAGGCATTCAAATATGTTTCTATGTAAACTACCTGCTTAAAAGCTGTAACTGGTTGAACAAAGTCAATGAGGTTAGCCTGGTCACCAAGGCTGAGTCAACACATAAGGCGTGAGTATTTCTTTCAAATCAATAGATCGTGGTTTGTCATATTGCCTCATTCTGGCCATCGGGTCAGCACGTTTGTCCACCACAGCTTTAAGGTCATCCTGTATCAAGGCTTTTTAAGCAGACATGTTGACATGCTGGCCTGACAGATGGTTTTGAGAATGCCAGAGAATTTATTGGCCTCCTAGAAGAATTATTCACAACTGACACATTTGATAAATGTGCATTTGCCTTGAACGCACAGACTTATTCCACACTCGTCAAAGTTTGATATCATCAAATAACATCAAATAACATCTACCCCTCTATGTTCTGAGATAAAAGCAAGCAATAGAAAATGTACCAAACCCCTTGTGTTAACATTCAGAGTGATCCAGCAATTAGCAGCAGACACACCGTTTGGACAGTTTCCTGGAATCAAATTGTGGTGAGTGACACTCCTCCGCTAGGACTGTAAAAATCATTTAAGGCAGCTAGTGTTTTACGCGCGACACATTATTTCAAACCTGGCTAAACTAAACTAGAGCTTGGGCAATATGAGTGACATTGCATTACCGAAGTACATCTAATCTCTGGTGAACACTCCATCATAGCCATAATCACAACTGTCATCGAGTGACAGTGCGTCCCCTAATAGCGTCCAGAGATCAACTTCACAGCACTGTCATAGTATTTCTCTTAGCACGACGGTGGTGGAGAACAATTGTCCTGGCCTGACGGCAGGGTTATTAATAAGCCCACTACTAAAAGTCAAGGAGACACAATAGCCAAAGTGGATTCTTCAAAACCTTTCCACTCCAACTGAATGTTTGGGTCTGGAAACAGACAACCACCACATATCAATATCGGTTGCATTAGGTTTTTGATTTAATAATTGCGTGTCAAGTTCTCTTGCTACTATCCGCTCTCAATATCGATGATGACCTTTTGAAGTAGTCCACTGTCTTACCTTCTGACAATCTATTTGTTCCACCTGTGCTAAACCAACCAGTTCTAATTGAATTTAGTCGTTTGCCCTGTCTATTAGGGGCATATAAGTTATTATATTATATTATATAAGTTATTCAAATTGGCTTAGAGAAAATACTTTGTTAGTACTTTTTAGATGTGTTTGTTTTACCCTGTAAATAGAAACACAATTTATACTTCTTTAACCCTCTTAACAGTCTTACTGTCAATGATGTCACCATTCAAACAAGGAAGTAAAAGTAAAAAGAGATGGATTAGAGACAAAAAGTGAGAATTAATTATTCAGAAAAAGGTACAATATACCTTTGAATACATAACTATATACTTTGCTTCGTTATGAATAGAGCAACTATTGTGAAGGATAATCTGGATATTGAAATGCTGAGGAGAGGTTTTAAGGTGCAAGGGTAATATATGGAATATTGTACATCTTTCTTTCATTGTTTATCCTTCTGATTAAATCTAGCAAGGCTCATATTGATGTGCAAACAAAGCCTCCGATTTAGATTCCGAGAGGCAGTCGTCCGGTTCATATTAATATGATCTGATCCGCCCTGCGCGTGCAGAGTCAACACAGTCTTATTAGAGGGTTACCACTCTAGGTGAATGTGGGTGTTGACAGCTCTGGAGGATTTGTCTTTGGAGATTTTAATGAAACTTTATTAAAAAAAAACATTTTCTCTACTGTTCACATTGAACACAGAGGCCGCTAACAATATTAGAGATATGTAATAAACCTTATATAATCAGACAGGTTTGTTTAATTAGCACACAGGGATACAGTAATGTGAATATTACTTTTCTTTTCTTTAGCAGAAACAGGGAAAGAAAATCCTTATCATGATACACTTGTTTAAGATTATTCTTAAGAATTTCGTGATTTAATACCTTTCTTAAATGTTTTCCCACTGCCAGTTTACCTTCAGTGCTTCAGTGAGGAATCTGCATTCCAAACGTCTGCATTCCACAATTTTGGAAATAACGACCAAGATTTAGCAGTCATCTTTCTTCCTCTCTGCACACAAAACTCTTGCTAGGAATATGAGCCAGAGGTTCCAGGGAGATGTATTGTGAGAGGAGAGCCGGCCAAACAGGCAACTGGCAGTGCGTGACCTTGACACAGAATATAAAGTGGAACTTGGGCAAGACAAACAAAGCATGAGGCCACGAGTGCCGACTCCGGCGTTGGTAAATGAGGTGTCAGGCCATGTTGTCTTCCTCATGGCTGCCTGCGTGCGTTTGCATCAGTCATACCATTGCCCTGATGGCTTTGATTGAACAATGAGTGAGAGAGGGGACGCGGAAAAATCCAGGCTGCGGGGATGGTGAGTGTAATAGCTCAGAGGTACTTAAAGCGGGGGTCAGTACTTCAGAGAGGTCGCGAGATGCTTCTTGGGGGGAGGGGGGTGGGGGGCGGGGGTTGTGGTCGGGTATTGTATTATCGTCTGTTTATTACCTTTAAATGGTAAAACTTCAGTCTAGTGATGTTTAGGATTGTTTGTATATATATGTACAGTATGTAATTATGGCCGGTGTTTTTGTGACTTCAAAGAAGAAGCATAAAAAAAAAAGGTTAGCTAAAATAGCTTCCTTGCCACACTATATGGAAGTCTGAGGTTCAGAACTTCTGAATGTTCTAAATAGTTGTGAATTTGAAAGTCAGTTATTATTAACGACTTATGTCTATGGGCTTATGTGCTTATGTCTTATTTCAGCGCCAAACATGAAAGCGTGATATGTGTTTGCGTGTTGCCCTGCAGAGCTCTCTACTCGAGTACTTGTTCATAGAGTTGCAAATCACCCTATTCAAACGGCATTTTATTTTATGTTATGTTAGAGGTAATGCATTCCACTGTATGGCTTGGCTGTCCATAAAATTCTATAAGCACTCAATTTGAATAGTGTTATTTGTAAAAAGCATGGCAATTGATTTTTTTATGTATTTTTTATGTTTTATCTGTTTGGTGGCCCCCAAAACAACCTGCAATGTATTATTAGGACAGGTATCTGCTGTGTTTTGAGATGCAGTGTCAGTTTGAGTGACAATGACATTCTGTATGTGGATGCAGGAAAGCTCCTGCAGTCTCTCTGACAGGGATATGTTTACGTGATGTTAAGCATCCATTTTGGATCAGCCAGTTGCATTCCACTTATTCCACTCAATAATTGTGTTCTAAAAGTGTAACGGTGAGCCGCATTCTTAAAAACAGCGGACACTATAATAATTAGCCCAACAACAAACACAAATACAAACATACACATAATGAAATGAAATAAAAAATTACCGTTATAACAGAGCTGTTAGAGTGTCAAAATACTACGATCCTCTCAGAAGAAAATGAAAAGTAACATGAAATTTGTCATCTGTCTGGGTCAACCAGAGAAAGGGGTTGCTTTAATTATTTTACCAGCTGTTCGGTTTGTGGATGAAATGCTGTATCTACATTGCAGAGGGCCTCCAGTGTTTTACAGAAATGCTTACAAAATGCTATAGGTGAGATATCCTTTACGTTTAGAACTTGTACCCAGCTGAAATAACACCTGCCATGACTGTGGGGCTGTAATAAAGCCAGCTCTGCTGGTTTGTTGTGAAAGAGGTACTGAAAGAGCGGTTTATCAGTAGAAATTGGAAGGGGGGGGGGGGACAAAAAGGCCTCGACTCTGTTGCTGCCACTCTTTGTACCGTGTGTGAGTCATCCGCATCAATCAATTACGGTACTGATCCACACGTCTGTCTGCCTCCAACTGTAAAACCCCAATCATTCCTCCCAGCTTAGTCTCAAAAGTCTTGGCCTGAAAAACATGGAATCTCGGTTCCCCCCAACCATTTTTTTCCAGTGTAAATACTATTAATATTCTGAGCCATGAGCTGTCATAATTATTTTTTGTACAAAAAAAAAACATATATAGGGAGGGGGGAAAGGGCTATGCAACTTTATGAGGCAAAGTGAACCACTGTATAAAGGGTGAGAGTCAGGATTTCAGTTTTGCTGTGATGTGCATTTTTCATGACGTAGCCTATTCATCATCTTTGGCTGGGAGAATTGTATATATCTTAGCTATTTTGCTTTTAGTGGCAGCCCAACTATTTTGAACACAGTGACTTATTAAAATCACTCGGAACTGTTGACCTTTCTGTCTTCTTCTGATGTGGAAGAGCCAAAGTCTAGGTTTCAGTAAGTGAGTGGAGGGATGTTAACATCTCCAATATAAGTCTTGTGAGTCAACCCCATAGTCCCCGTGAGGATCCATATGCTGTTTAAGAGCATGTTCTTTAGGTCTCACAGTGCCATGGCTGCTTTCACAGTAATGCTCTGGCTGTTAGCCGTGAGCTAGCTAGCTGTGAGTAATGGGAGTAGACGCACCGGTGAGCCCTTGGGGGCTTTTTATTTGAGGAGCCGGCTGTAGAAAATCTTAAAAGTAGAAGACCATTTAGGACAAACGGTAGCAATAATCCCTTTTGAAAAGTGAAGTTTGAGGCTTGACCAGTAAATCGTAGACTTTCCTCCCTCTGGTTCCAGGTGACAGCCCGGTCTCATCGTGACAGTCTGTGTGGTATTTCCTAACAACATGGGCATATCTTCATTTGATTGGCCCCACACCTAATTAGGCCAACTCTAATGTTCCACTCGGCTGAGTGTCAAATCCAATGTCCAATTACACAGCAGATCAAGGCCAAAGGTCCGCCTCTACTGCCTCTCCAACTGATTCTAGAAAAAGTGCCACAGTCTACGTTGCAGAGAAGGAAAAAGGGTCAGGGCTGCACACGCATGTGTACAGGTATGAATGTATGTATGCATGCACGTGCACACACACACACACACACACACACACACACACACACACACACACAGATCAATATGAAGGGCTCAGGGACTGAGGAAGGCTCTCTCAAACCCAGACACGGCTGTTCGTCTTTCCCAGACAGACTCTCTCTGTTACAGCAGACATACAGAGGCCCCTCAGTGCTGGAGTCACACCAGGATAAAGCAGGTTCCAACTTTACTTGAATGTTAAAAGCACAATCAAGTATTGGTGTACATGCATTTTTACAAACAAATTGATTATTTATAGTGCTTGCAGCACACTGGTTGTAAGATCTATTTTTACACTTATTTATTTTTAAACTAAACTGATTTAAATAGGAAATGTGTCCAATCTAGTATCAGTATGCAGTTTCAGAATGATTTTAAAACCTCCCATTTTGAGCAGGGTATTTCAGTATAGGGTTACCATTCCCCTCCAATCACCATGAAATCTCTCGGTTGATACATTTAGCAAAGGTCGCACCACCATTCTGTCTGAATGCGAATCTGAGGCATGCAATTGGACAAAGCACGCACATGCATACGAGTGTGTATTGTGTTTATAGGCACCCACTTTCACTCACCCTAACATCTTGTGGCCAAACGTACACATAAAATTACACCCTGCCTTTATCTATGGTACCAATAAGCTGTTACAGTATTTAGTCAAACAATACCAGATCGTAAGATATTTTATGGAACACTTTTCTCAAATATAACTTGAAAACGGAACCAAACACGGCCAGCCCATGTCCGCATGCCACACACTTGCGTGTGTTACACCTAGATACACACCAGGAAGCTAAACAATCCAGCGTTCATGTGCCTCTGCACACAAATGGTTCAAGCTGGAGATGATGAAGCCGAATTAACACACAGAACCGATCAGAAACTGCCTCACACTGTTGTAATAACATACACCATCCAATTGCAAGCGAGAATATTGATGGTAATGTGTTAGCAAACAGATAATGCTGGCAGTACTCGGTTCTGAGTGTGTCGTGAGTTTTTATTTTATTTTTGCGGTAAGTTTTCTCTAAAGATTTAAACTTTGTACCCATTCTGAAGCACGACCTACAGTGTAGCAGAGGAGAGATGGAGGGCAGTGTACAGTTGGACAAGCGCCTCCGCATGTGTGCGTATGCGCGTGCAGGCCGGGCGTGCGCGGAGGCTAGTGGAGCAGTAATTGCCGGGGAAGAGCCATGTGCACGAAGGACGTTGGAGCTTATTAAAGAAGGAGACGGAGTGATTATTCACGACGGCCCTCTTGAGAGACTGACGCTGAAGTCATTGCCTTTAATTAACTCTGAAACGGTTTTGTGGATTAATAACAATATTAAGAAGAGACGAACGGGGAAGGAGGAACACAAACACATCTTGGATCTGATTCAAGCTTTTTTAATTACTATTAAATAGACTTTATGGTACAATAGGACCATAGCTGCTTCTTCCCCCCCCCCCCCCCCACAGTCCACTGTGTACCTCAATAAATTTGTCTTCATTGTCATCGCCTTGCCTCCCAAGATGTGTCCAAGGCAAAGAAGCGAGACATTGACATGTCGGAGAGAGTTTGAGGCTGGTTGAAATATTTGGCAGGCGAGTAAAAGAATGGCTGATGAAGAAGCCAAGAAGGAGATGTAAGGGGGGGAGCTAGAGGAAGAAAACTTGGAGAGCAGATGAAATGCACTGTCTATATACTGAGCTGAAAATAGAACCCCCCGTGTGTTTGTTTACCCAGGAACTCACTTTGGTCTAAGCATGAAAAGTGTCAAGGTTCTGGGGACAATGTTTCTTGGATTCTCGCATCGCACTGCGCTCAGCCACAACAGGAAGAGGAAGAAGGGGGGGAGGGGGTGAAGTACCTTTAGCTGTTGATATTATTCATGACTTGTACGCTCCCGAGGGCATTAGAAGCCCAAACTCAAGGAAAACAGCACTGCAGGGGCCCGCGGAAAGTCGCTGCTTCCGTAAGGCCAAAAGATGATAAAATACTACAGTAGTATTGTCTGTAATTCCCATGCCTCCTTTAGCCCAGTGCACAGCTTTTTGTACCT
This sequence comes from Percopsis transmontana, assembly GCA_025447815.1. Classification (NCBI taxonomy): domain Eukaryota; kingdom Metazoa; phylum Chordata; class Actinopteri; order Percopsiformes; family Percopsidae; genus Percopsis; species Percopsis transmontana. The sequence goes on from JAOEHI010000023.1 coordinate 1,260,900, forward strand.
TTTTAAATGAGCTGAGGAATGCACCGGCCATCGACTGGGCCCTCTGCACTCCGTCAATGACACGGCGCAAGTCGGCCTAACATTTATAACCATTCGCGGCCATTTACACCGACAGAGGCTGCGGAGTCTCTTCGGAGCCAGCGACCACACAACACAACAAACAAGCCACAAACAAGCACAAAATCCCAACACTTTCCTTGTAAGAAGTAACAGTGTTGTCTTGCTTTCCTGCTCTAAACGGTGAATCGAAAGGTCTTCACAAAGAGATAGAGGGAGATGGGGGGGGGGGGGGGAAGCAGTTACCACTTAATAAACATTACCCAGTTCTCTGGGGAAGCACACTGCATGTGTCTAACTTGAGAGCCTCCCCGCCCTCCCCCTGGGAGCAGAGAGAGAAGCGGGAACAGAAGGTGTTTTATGGGAACATATGTTCCTCTACACCCATTATGTATCAATGCTCTTACGCCCACCCATAAACATATCTGCAGAGCTGAGACGCTATAAGGAAGACGGAAGGCCCGTCACGTCGCTTGAACCTCAGGCAACTTGCGGAGGTCGAGGAATTAACCTGCAGCTATAGAACACTTTGTCAACAGGCTGGTGACAACCGGTTCTTGTTTCTCTGTGAGCATGGCGGTCCCCCGCCTCTGATGTAAAGCCATTAAGGTCACAGCGGGCTATATTAACCCAGCACTGGTTCATTTGTATGATGAATAAAGCAGGCTGTATTTTATTGTGTGTGTTTTATGTGTTAATAGGATAATTTAACTGCAATGTTTAACATGAGAAATTTAACTCAGACTGTCCGTGCTGTTTCACAATGATATCCTCTGTCAGGATACTGACAATAGGCCACCAGGTGTCCCATAGGTCAACTGGTAAAAATACAGCATGGCATTTGGGTATTTATTGTGTACACTGCTTCAGAAATGCAGGATCAGATATTTGGTGTGTTAAAGGTTTAAGTTATGTAGCTTGTCTTTCCACAGAGATTGTATCTACAGTATCTATTGTTGTAGAAATAACACTCTGATTGTGGTCACAGTAAGGTGACAATATAGAGTAGAAATATATATCTGTTGCAGTTTGTAATGGCCCCAACGCTTACCTCAAAATATGGGGATTTTTTTATAATAGAATTTATAACACAGATTCATATGCTGCGATGTTTCTCCTGACAATATTTTACTCAGTAAGATCAACTTAAAAGAATATGGCCTTCAGGTGCACAATGACATATGGACACAGCCTACATCAATACTAGGAGCTTGGGGCTAAATAGTAAGGAGTAAGGACTTTTACTGTACTTGCTCTACTCTACCTAACGTGGCCTCTTTCCTATTTGCATAGAAAACGAATGCTCATGTGTACAACTGCGCAAGCCCGGGGCAGACGAGTCATCAGCGCCCGTCATTATGACAGAAAAACATCATAAGTGCTTTAATGTGATTCCCCATGTTACTTGCATTTTTTTTGTATGCTTGTGGTACTATACTCCATAATTCATATCTTCAAGCAAACGTTAATTGTAAAGTACGCTATAGGCTACTGTTTGTTCTGTTAGTTGAATTCGACGAAGATTTTTATTTTATGTTAAGCAAGTCGGACAGGAACGAAGTTGTAAATAAACAAGTGAGAAACAAATGTCCTTATTTGAAGGTGAAAGCTACTTTATAATTGATGATGATACGCGACCTGACTGTTTATTTCTCTCCCGAACCCCCTGTATGGAAATTGAAGCCAAGCGCAACTCCTTCCGCCACACACACACACACACAAATACGCAAGCACACCTCACACACGCACAAACTAAGAAGATCCTCTGGGCACTAAAATTGTAGACCCGTTAAAATGATGCATCAAATAATCCGAGAATTGATCGTGTACATGTCACAGTTTAACACGATTGACAACAGAGATGAATGCATCCTCACTCATGCGGCGCACATTTCACCGTCGCTTATCAGTCCAACCCTTGGTTCATAGCTACACACAGATGGATGGCCAGTTATTTTATAAGCGAAATTTATTGCTGTTGTTGTTTTATTTCTCTCTTTACATTATGTGTACATGTATCTGGTAGCCTACGCATTGATTATCCAAAAGGAGTAACGCCATATAATTACGCACATGAGACCGATATTAAACTTGTGATGATAATGAAGACGATAATAATAAAAATAAAAAGAATAACAATAATAATAATAATTCCGAATCATATTAAAATATACAAAATTATGTACGGTATAGAAATGTATCAGTTGCAAATACAAGGTTTCATGCAATCAAATTCCTGAACTATTGTGCTTTTTATAGGAACATGAACACCTATTCACTATCAATCGCGCGTTTGCCGACAAAACTACAGCACAAATTTTCTCGTCATTATTCTGAGAGAGAGAGAGTAGTAGTTTAGAAAGAGCAGCCTCTCCAGTAATTTCCAAAGCGCGCGTCCTTCGAGCACTTTCGAGTTAAACGCGCAATGCATAGAGGGATGGGAGCCCCGAGTTAGACAACACATCTTTCCCTGTACACAGTAGCGTGCTTTGCGCCACAGCGACCGTCAGCTGTTCGCTCTGGAGGCGTCAGACACAGAAAAGAGTAAGTTTCCCAGTTTTTTTTTGTTGCAGTTTCTTAATTATTTTTTTCCTATATGTGAGAAGATAGAGAGCCTGTCTGCACAAGATATCTTAAAAGTTCAAGCCAGTCAAAAGGCACACAGGTGTTGTGACTCACCTGGCCATTTTTGCACAGGTCTGCCCACATGCTGGTGCCGTCCCCTCCTCTCATCAGCACATGGTAGATGAAGAAGTAAGTGCCCGGAATGCTGCAGATGAACTTGCCCGCGATGCCGTCGTAGTTGTTGCCCAGGTTGGTGACCACGTCGTCGAACTTGAGGATCTCGTAACCCTCGTGGGGGTTCTTAAGCCCGGCGTAAAAGGCCACCCGGGGCACGGTGCTGTAGGTGGCCGTGCTGATAGCTCCATCGCCCCCCAAGCCCAAGATCCCCCGGTCACCCCTGTCTCCGGGGGGCCCCACGGGTCCCGGCGGGCCCGGCTCCCCGGGCGGCCCCGGGAGCCCCGGCTTCCCCGGCCTGCCGGGCTTTCCCTGCGGACCCTGCAGCAGGGTGGAGGGCGGCGGCATGTTGCTGTGGTCGCTCAGCGCCTCCGCCTGGAGGCCCGTGGAGCTGGTGCTGCTGGCCGGCGTGCCCTTGTTCAGGTAGGGGTCGCACACCATGCGGCAGGTGCCCAGCATCTCGTAGTGGCTGGCGTCGGTGCTCACGGAGCTGACCAGCACGGGGATGAGCACCACCAGCACCAGCACCAGCATCACCCCGACCGCGGCCACCACCAGGGTCTTCCTCCCGATGCTGAGTCGGGGAAGGGGCTGCGCTGCCAGCGTGGGTCTCCCGGGGGCGGAAATGGTGACTGCTTGGTGTGGGGAGCCTGCCGCCGAGGAAGGGGACCCCGAGATCCCGGGAAGAGGTGCGAGAGCAGGAGGAGGAGGAGGAGGAGGAGGAGCGGCGAGCGACGCACATGCACTCGGCACACGCACCTCGCTGCCGGGCTCACTCTCTCAGCCGCGGCGACGCCTCAGCGCAGGCGGGCGTATGGGAGGCGGTCATGCACGCTTGGAGGAGACGTCAGGAGCAGAAAGAGCTGGAGTGAGTGAGAGAAAGGAAGGAGGGAGAGAATGGTAAGTGAGAGAGAGAGGGGAGAGTGAAATGAGAGGGGAGAAAGTGTCTGTGTGAGAGAGAGACAAAGAGAGAGAGAGAAAGAGAGAGAGAGAGCAACCACTGGGTCTGTGTGTGTGTTTGTGTGTGTGTGTGTGTGTGGTGTGTTTGTAGTGGCTGATTCGCAGCCTTTTCTTTTTATACGCCGGCTGCACGGTGGAGCTCACCCACCACCCCCCTCAGTGAAAGGTTGGCGTGGCTCTCTCTCTCTCTCTCTCTCTCTCTCTCTCTCTCTCTCTCTCTCTCTCTCTCTCTCTCAAAGGAAGGGCTCTATTCACAATGCATTAGTACTCCTCCACTCCTTAGTCCTTGTGACCCAGTGAGGAGCCCCTTTCCCCTCAACTAGCTCTCCTCTCCTCTCCTCCATCTGCCCTCACTTTCCCGCCTTTACACTTGTTCGCTCGTCGACTTTTAATGCAAGTTTTCACACTCCCAGCCTCTCTCGCCTTCTCTCTCTCATCAGCATCGAGCCTCTAAAAATAAAGACAAACTCAAGTTGTATCTTATATCCTCGCGGTTCGTGCGCACACTATAAACACATGCTAGCAGGTGTTCTGTCAATCAAACAAACAAACAAACAAACAAACAAACAACGTTGCAGCCAAGACGCTCCATATGAAGACTTCTAAAACACCTGCTGAGGCAAAAGGTGCTAATTACAAAAAACTAATGGCAAGAAGTCACACCTTTAAAAAACAGCTTGAAGCATGTGAAAAAAACAACACCCCGATAAAACTCACAACTATTTACACTGCATCAAAATGGACCCAGAACTACTACTACTACTTTTCAGTAAACATCTAACATGGCGTGTCACAAAGATTTAGAGACAGACATTTCTTGTAAAGTGCAGTTTATCGCCAGTGACCCCCTGACACTGATCACTGATTCTTGTTGTTTTGTTGTTTTTGTCATCCAATTTTTGCCCTCTCTTGGTGTCAATAACGCTCTTTCTCCACCTAAATGCGCTGACTTTCTTGGTGGTCTTTTTTTTTAGCTATCGATTTCATGGTTTTTATCAAATTAAGGGCCCCTGCTCGGGAGAAGGAAAATCTATTTGCGGCACTGATGTCATTTGTTTGACATTTTCATCCCTTAGAGTGATGAATGGTAAACTGAGAAGTAAAATGACAAAGTTTGTAGATTGCAAACAGTCATCGTATGAATTATATGCTAAGGCTGCAGAGAGGGCAATCTTTGGTGTAGTATCCAACAGTACATCCGGTCCAAACTATATCGTATTTCTGGAGATTTCTCATTGTTATGCCTGGTCTTAACCAAATAACGCCAACCAAATAATAAGACAGTGGATTTTAGTAAACATCACTTGACGTTTATAATCTCTGTAGCCACACTATGGCTGGTCAGTTTTGCTGGTCAATTGACTAACTAAAAAACCTAAACTTACATTCTCATTGGCCACTGTAGACACATATATATTTAAATATAAACATACATAAATTAAGCAGACAATGTTACGGTCATGGTGAGGGAGTATGCGCGAGCCGAAGGAACAACACGGTGAGGCGTGGATGCAGAACGAAGCAAAACGCTCGAAGAGAGTTTTAATGATAAGTTTGCAGGAGTTTCAGAACACAAACTGACACAAGAACGAAAGTGACGTTACACTTAGCACAGGCAACAGATAAACAATGGCCGGCGGTGCAGAGCAGGTGATTGGGACATTTAAATACTGTCCCAATCATCAAGTCTATTGCCCACAGGTGTGGGCAGAGAGCGTGCACTGTGAGTGTCGAGACAGACACTCACAGTGTTCAATAGACAACACTCAGTAGCTTTTGCAGATGTTGTCCGAACATACAAAGAGCCCAACAAGGACCCATTACACATTATATGGTTTAATCTCCACCCAGAGGGAAAGCTAGACACATCGTCTATGCTGGAGATGGATCAATGCGTAGGATGCCTGGCTATTTGTCACCGCTACACGCGACACATCACCAATTACTTCTGTGCGTCTCTGTCTCTTCATCATCATTAAAGTTGAGTCACAAAGTTATGCTATCACCAGTTGGTTCTCTAATTGATCTCCTAGCAGCCTCTTGGATACCTGCAACCCAAATAACTCATACGCCAGCTGTGTGTGTGCGTGTGTGCGGGCTCTGTATTTGCCTATTTTTCTTTTTTCGTGCCTAATAATTGTCATGGTTTGCCTATATGAGGAAGCACACAAGCCCTAAATTGCTTTTGGGGTTTGTTTAGGGGGTCTGTGTTTGTTCCGCACACCTGCCTCCAGTCCTTGCCAGTCCATTCGATGTGTCCCAAATCTCTAAATCTCCTAACTGCAAAGATCAATGAACACCAATTAGGACAAACAGACAGGCTTAGAAAAAAAAAGACAGACATGGAAGAAGGGAAGGCAACAACATAGAGGAATGGTGTGAAATACCATCAGAAATACCAGGTGAGAATTATTTTATCTGCCATGTATTTGTCTTTATTACTGTTAAGTGCCAGATGCTGCAGTGTCTATTTTACAGAAACTGTGTCTAACCAAACCTTAACCCTAATTGTTTATTTTGTGTTCCTGTTATTATTGTAAGCTTATTTCTCCTTGAATTTGCTCATATCGTACAAAGTACAACATATTTAACAATATGTAAAACCTCAAAATGCAAGGTCTGTAGGAATGCAGGAACAAAAACATCCTTAACAGGATGACATTAACCTTACAAAATAATACAATCCTCCTTCAGTTCCATGTACCTGTTTTGCACAGACAGACTTTCTCTCTCTCTCTCTCTCTCTAAAAGTGCCAATATTTGTACTGACTTTATGTCAGATTAGGGAGCTGTCCATGAAAGAGGTGCTGAAACTGTACATTTCACAATGTTATTCAGAAGCTGCTTAAATGAGAGTGTGTTGTATATTATTTTATGGTGTGTTACAACCCCCACTCACTTTTAGAGGCAGACATTGTTGAGTCCCTCTCTCTCAATTATTAGGAAAAGAGAAATCATAAACTGGAAGATTACTAAACTGATTTTATTCATAGATTATTTGTTTTTTAAAAAGATGACGAGGCTGTTGGGGAGATTTGAGAGGGGCAGGGTAAGAGCTGTAAACCAAAGCAGTATGGCCAGGCATTAGCCACATCCAAACACCACTAAAAAATTTTTGTTGTTCCATGATGGATGAAAAACGAACTAAATGCGTGTTTCAGCGGTCCACAAAGGGGAAATGATGGAACAGAGCAGGATGGTGGTGGGGGGTGCAAAGACTTTTAAAGATTTGATTCCATCAAGAGAGACCTGGTTGTGCGGGTCAGAAAAACAAAAGGGAAGTACAGACACACAAGCCAGACACTGTAAACGGCCCCGTTTCTAGCGGAGTTCACGTCTCTGATTGCTTCCCTTGTGTTGCTCCTGGACGAGGCTTATCAAAGAGATCCTTTCATAAGGGCTGGGATCAAGCCATCGCTCTGGCAGCTTGGCGTCCGCTGAGGTGGTTTGTGTGTGTGTGTGTGTGTGTGTGTGTGTGTGTGTGTGTGTGTATTGGGGATGCAGCGCACAGGAAGTGAAATAAGACAGGGTAGAGGGTGCATCTGAGGGTAATTTGAGAGGAAAAGGGCTATTTTCGGAAGAGATGGCTCGTATATGACTTCTGCCGAAGAAGTGTGCGTGCGTGTGTGAGTGTGCATGGGAGAGAGAGAGAGAGAGAGAGAGAGAGAGAGAGAGAGGGGGGGGGGCCTTCACGCTCGGGGAGGAGTTGTGTTTATATACGTGCAGGGGAAAATTAATATGTATTTGCTTAAAGCCTTCTCTGCCTCACTGCCTTTTTGCTTACTTGCACTTTATTGCGCACTCTATCCAGGTGAATGCGGAGACAGAGAAGGACAAGGACCCCAGAGGAAACAAGCTGCAACAACAAGAGCATATCTTAGGGCCATGTGTTACTTCCTTTATGCGGTGGCAGGTGCGGTCCTATCAAGCATGATGGCTGCCTTTATTACTCCAGCGAGAGACTGTTGAATTCTTTGTCTGTGTACGTAATGGTGCTGATACCACAAGCCAGGCTTCACCCAGTGAGGGAATACCACCACATTAATTTGGGTTCTGGGCTAATGGATTCACAGTTGACCTTATTACACACATGGTTAGATCCTCAACCCTGTGCACAAGATGCACATATTGATACATGTGGGCCTAATTCCTTAGTTACAGTATAGGCTACATACAGTATTTACCAGTGTTGTGGGCTGAGTGAGATGATCGCAATGGCAGATTATAATATATGTACTAACTGTTCCACAGAGACGTTCTTATGATGATTAGAAGTTGAGGAGGTGTTGACATTTAGACAAAGGTTAATGTTTGGCCTTTTTGGTTGAGTTGGTTAGTTAATTAGTTAGTTAGTTAGTTAGTTAGTTTTCCTTACCCCCACTAATATGTTTGTCACGAGTCAACAGTCAACAATTTGTTATTATAACATATAAAGGCACAGTCCTCGATTTTTTTATTTTGTCCTCTTAATACTGCCCAAGCTCACTGTTTATGTTTGAAGCACAACTGTGCAAGTGGTTGTGGAAGGAGGGGTAGAGAATGGTGTGAGCCTAGACGCACTGTGTTGGGGAGAAGTAGCCACCTAGCACTCAGGTATGGAAGAGCATAAACTCTGGCAACTCCGGACATTAAAGAGTCCCTTTAAGGTTTATATCATTGAGGTGTAGCATGCGTATGCAACCTTGTCTTTAAATTTTAAATAGTGGCTTCAGACAAGCAGGCGTTTAGCTCTTCCTCGCCTGCAGTGACCTGGATCCTGACTCCTCTCCCCCTGGTTTCCAAATGATGGAGTGACCTTTTCACCTCAGTCAGGACTGCAGAGTCACTCCCAGCATGATGAGTGGAGTCATCTCAAACACCTCACCCACGCCTCCCTGCTGCCTCCAGCGCCTGCTAGCATCACTTGTGCTCCTCTGATGTGAAACAACAAATGATATCATATGTCTCTTATGATAATTTGGAATATTTGTTACGTTGATTGCCTGGGTGTTTGGGATCAGGAAAATAGAGTTTATTTTATGAATGCACAGTCAGTCACAGATAAATACCTAATATATGAATATGAATGTTTCATGGGCCATCTGATAACACAAGATGCGCACTCTGTAACATTTATACACTGTAGCTTCCCATGCATGTAAAAGGTTATATTCCCCCCACCCCCTGGGCAGGTAAAGGCAAGCAACTGTGGGATTTAGTTTTCTCATACTTTACTGTCTTAGTGTACCGTTGCAGTATAGATAATACAAAATAAATGGAGGAGAAAATATCAATTGCAAACAAGGAGAAGAACATACTTAAATAGTGTTGATGTAACGTAATGTGTCAGCAACAGTCCTTTCTTAATTTCCAGTACTAAAATTGGACCCAGAAAGCTGCATCAAGATCATGTTAGTCAGAAGCTAGTTAGTCAGTCTGTTCATGAGTCAACCCCTTTGGCTCAAACTATATCGCAGCGGCAAACCATCCGGCTCACTTCTGTTCCTTCTGGTGTGTAAGTTACCCCACCCTGTGGGCCCAAAGCTTCTCTGGTATATGAATAGAAATGAACAACAACAGTGACAGTTGGGCCAGCTTTGGAAAACATTTGTGTCAGCTTGGGAGTATTGGGTGTTCCTGTGGTGCTATAAAGCAATCCAGGAGTGTACCTTTAATGGGAGGCAAGTGTGTATTGACATTGAACCAAAGTACCTATATCAGCACTGTAACACCTTTCTGAAAATGGTTTTACTACAATATCTGAAGTAAAATCAATGATTTATGAAGAAGAAGTTAGGGCTTACTACCGTTTTCCCCCCAGGATGGTTCCTGTCCACTGAAGGATGAGGGCCTGTCAGAGTCCCAGCATTCCAGCAGGCTGCTCTGGGGCCGGCCCCACTCCCTGCATCGGTCGGGCTCCAGAAGGAAAACCATAGGGGGCACTTAAGGGACTCGTGGGAGAGAAGAGCTTCTTCCCCAGGGACAAGATGAGGTGAGGAGGTGGGGGAAAGTTTGATATTTTCACTTCATCCAACTTTCAGTTTTTTTTTCACAGTTAAGTGTGATCTATAAATCAAAGTAGTTAAACTAATCCTATCCTGATGTAGAACGTGGCGAAAAATCCGTATGGATATGCCCATGGAGAATATAAGATTATTATTTTTGTTTATAGTCCTCTATACAAGAAATCTCACTTTTTTTGTTTTTCAATCCTGCCTCTGTCCCTAAAAAAGTAGGTGTTACAATAATACAATAATAATAAGTAATATTAATATTATCACTATATCAGTGGTGTTAAGATTAAGGAAAATTGCCTGAATTCGCAATAGGTCAATGCTATGTACAGGAAATAGATGCATAATGATCTAATCAACAATTGTGTGCACAGTGTGCCTGAGGTAGGAAAGACATTAGAATACTATAAACTAACTAGCTATATGGCTTGCTGTAGGTCTAGCCGTAAAGGGAAACCGAGCGGTTGTGTTTCTCAACACAAACTGGGAACAAAGGAAGGGAATTTGAAGTCCAGGGGGTGCAATAACGAAATTTAGGACTGTACATTTGAAAGGAAACCAAGTGTGTATTCACATTGAACATGTCTATGTATGTATGCACTGTAACATATATCTCTGGGTAGGTAATGTAAAAAATAAATCACGAAAGGAAATCTGTCTATACATTGCACAGATGGATAACACACTTGGTGTGGTCTATGGGGGCAAAATAATCAAACCTAGAGTGTCATGTGGAGTTAACGTCCCCCATCCCCCATCCCCCATCTCCCACCCCCACTGACCCTTTGTCTCCATTTATTATTTATAGTATTTGTGTGTATGAAGTCATCTGGATTAGACATAGGCCATATGAACTGAATTTCTATTGTATGAAGTTGCCGTGCAATGAGTCAGTTCCATAAGCCTCCGTGTAACACCAGAGGCATCCCTCTGCGCTCATCTAGTATATATCATCAAGCTGTCAGGGACTAGTGTACAGTATGCATAGTTTAAATCCTGGAGCAGGAAGAACCACCCCGAATAAACTGACCGAGGTTTGACTGACACGTCTTTGCCTAAGGAGAGCTGTGATTAGACACACTATTCTAATGTATTGCTTAAAAGCCTACATAGACTACATAACTTCTTGTATAACAGTACAACTTGTAATTGCTGTTGGTACATATGACAAACCATCACAGCTGTACAAGCAATTAAAATGGTGAATGGGCGAAGGGCAATGTGTATTTTGCCATGCCATGACCCCCTGTGTGCACTGTGTAACACACACTGCACATTGCCACTGACCTTGTCTGGGTTTTTTCACTGTTGCTGTTCTGCTCGTCGGTTGGGTTTCTGCTGATATTTGTTGCCAAGAAAAATGTTCTCATCTGGCTGAGCATTTTTTCCAGTGCAGTCTTCTGAGACCTGCAAGCCAAGCTGACCGCCTGACAACACACCTGGATCCAAAAAAGTGATCCTAATATGTCCCGAGAGAGAGGTGGAGGAGGGGCGGGGCTTATGAGGGAGGGAGAGAGATGGAGTGCAAAGGGAAATAACCAAAAAGAAGTACCGCCCCCCCCTCCCCCCTTCCAGCACGGCAGTTAATTTAAATTCTGCAAGGAGACAACCCATAAATCACCTCCATTCTGACTAATGGCTTCTGCACTGAGGGGAAAACGTATACCTCTGTACCCAGAGACGTTTTGCAGTGCGAAAAAAAAGAAGGCTACCTCCATGTGTTTGTGTTTGTGCACACAAAACATATAGCCCATCTATTTTTATACACACTCGTGAACATGCACATTTGTGAGTGATTCTCGCAGACAGACGTACAGTTTAAAAAGTCAGTAGTACTCTCAAAACACGTGCGGTTTCCGCCAGAGGCGGAAATCCCCCTGAGTTGGACCATAATTAGCCCCCTTAGCTGCAACCTCTGACGTCAAAAGTGAATGTGACAAAACTAACCTTGAACTGGATTCCAAAAAAAGTTACCCAGGGTTACTGTACTACTAAGCCAGGTCTCTATATTTATGTTGAATCCATTCTACTTGGACTTATAATCTATTCATTTGTTTTTGTGTGTTAATAATTAGCTAGTCGTTTTGCTATTCTGGTTATATCCAGTAAACCCTAAAGCTACTGTAGTTACAGTAAGTGCTCATAAAAAGCAAAGCAAAGTCAAAGCACCACTGCAACACACTTGTTCATATGTGTCACATTTGGTATTTATCTTGTCAATGTGGATTCTGTAAGTCTGTAAAAATGGAATTTCAATTCCCACAACGAGTATTTGGTTTCAGAGAGCTGGCTAATAAATGCCATCATTGTCATTGCTCATCAGTGTCTCTCTTTTGCATCTACAGTATCTGTTCATTTGCTGGAACTAAAATAAAGTCACGCTATATAAAAACAATGCTAAGCTCAATAAATAAAGCTAAAATAATAATGCGAGATTTAAACAATGTCACTTCTGTAACGGGGGCTTTCTTCAAAACAACAGAGTCCTGCAGTAGGCTGCACGAGACTAGTTAGAGCAAGCTTGGCATCTGTGTGTGTGTGTGTGTGTGTGTGTGTGTGTTTGCGTGCATGCGTGTGTCTTCCCTGCAGTGACACTGGGCTGTCGTGCTCAGGCTACACTGGAGAAGCAGTGCTGGGTGGGGGATGGTGTGTGACGCTCTGCTCAGGGCCTGTGGCGCCCGTTCTCTGACTTTGCGATGAGATGCGACACCTCGGGGTCTGCCTTCACGCCCTCTCGCGACCTGTCTCTACCTCTCAGACTGCTGTGTGCACTACAGTGTCTGATAGAGCGCGTGCACAAAGCTCTCTTAAACCTTCTTTAAATGTCTCCTCTGATCTGATACCCAAGCCCCTAACACCCCCCCCCCAACACACACACACACAAACACACACACAGAGCTATAGCTTTACTGTGTACCATCACACACACACACATCTATAAGTGCTGTAGAAATGACACATACACACATGTGCACCCTACCGACTTCCTGTCCCCACCTCCAGCCTGCAAATCCACAGGATGTTTGAGGAGTGGGCTTTCCGCTCTATAATCTGCTGCGGCTCGCGGTCCGTCAAACTGATTCCTTTCCTGTAAAGTGGGGGCTATCGCTTGTGCTCTGACCTGCAGTAACCCGCCTCGGCCCGGCTGCTCCTATAGAGCTCCCTCCCAGTAATACCCATGAGCCCCAGCTGCTATTAAGGGCCCTCTGACCCCCTGTGGGTCACATGTGTGGCAAAAGCAGGGCATACATGATCCCTTGTTGTTTCTCACACCTAAGCCTGCCCCGGGGAGGAAGGAAATGTAGGAAGGCCGGGCCCTTCCCTCTTTTCCTTCCATCCTCCCTCCCTTCAGTCTTTCACCTCAATTTCCTGCCTCTTTTTCTGTTGAGCCTTTCCTGACGCGCTGATGTTCACTGGGATGGTTAGACAGCTGCACCGTCCCGATTGCGATTTAGAGGTGGTTCTGACGCCCTGGGTTGTGATAGAGGTCACGGGAGTTTGCCTGCGCCGAGTTTACTTTCTCCTGGACCTGGACGTTCCCGCCCAAACACACACACACACACACACACACACACACACACACACACATACTCCCTGCCTTGCTACATCTTCTCCAGTCCTCTCCACCTCAAGGCGGGCTAACCAGCGTACACGTGGGGCGGCTGGAGATTCCCGCCCTTCGTCCGTCCGTCCCACTGACTAGTAATGACCGCGATCCATCACACAGGAGAATTCACGTTTTCACGTTAGGACCGTTATGCCAGATAAGTGGTCGGGTATAGGCACCCCCACCAGCTGAGCAGGTGTTGAGGACTTCTATTTTATTTAATATTTTTCACCCCAGTCAAAACAGTGCAAGGTGTCCTTCTGAGGGCAACTCCACGGGGTGCCATTTTTGGCATTCAATTATTTTTAAACTCGGCCGCGCTTGCACAACATTATCCGAGTGAAGTTATTCAATGCCACGGAGCCACGGTTAGACGTAATGTTCTGCCTTTACCCGAGTGCCGTCCTCTGATGCAATCTCTCATTAGGCCTATGAATGGACGGCTCTCTGCGTGAATCCATTAGGAAAGCGCTCTCTGTGTAATCTCTCCAACCCCGCGGGATTAATCGCCCACAAGAGAACAGGAATCGATCCATTTAATCACCAGAAGATGTGACAAAACACTGTGAGCCAGGGATTTGGTGGGAAATTATTGCCCAATTGCAGTTTTTCTATCATTTTGTTTTAATGAGACAAAGATAACAATTATCTGTGCTGCTTATTTGTGTTCACAATGAATTGTTTTCATTTGTTAAGGAAACCAGTAGCAGTGAAAGAATCAAATAAATAAATACGTGCTTAAAGAAGAAAATGAGCCTTGAAAATGAGTTTCACCAAGACAATGGCAGACACGTATTATGGACACGCCGAACACGGAAAAATAATGCCTGTGCATTTGCATGTCTCACAGAGCTGCGATGGTAAATTGAGGCCACACTCCACCAAGAGGCAATGTAACGTTTAAGTTTTGATGATGCCTCCAGCCCATAATGAGGAAGAATGAGGGTCGGCAAGCTGCGTTAACCTGCTAATAAAATCTGCCTCCCTTTAAAGGGTGTTAGAAAACCACAATTACCCCTATGACGTTTTTTTACTGCATGATTTATGAAGTGAATATTACCTCTGCCACCACCCCCTGCCCCCTTCCACTGGTGGTAGCGAGTAATAAAAGGAAGTTAAGGGGGCCTTATTGATCGGCTAAAAAACGAATCTTCTGATTCTGATGTGCCTCAGAGACGTGGACGAACGTGGAGGAATGGAGAGAGCAGATGAAAAGAGAAGGGAGGAGAAGAGAAAACAGAGAAGAAAACAGAAGAAAAGGAGAGGAGAAGAGAAGAGAAAAGGAGAAAAGCAGCGCAGAGAAAACGGGGCGAGAGGGGAGGAGGGCTACTCCCGCGGCCCTCCACGGATCGGGCCCCCCCTCCTCACTCAAGCCTTCTGGACACCCACCACGTGTGAACACGCCTTCAGCTCACATCATCCTCTCCACTTCCACCTATAATTGGCCATATGTGTCACCAGCTTCCCGCTGCTGCTTGCTGCTGCTTGCCGCTGCTCCAGCCCCAGGCAAGAGACGGGAAGATCACAGCTTTGACAAGGTGATTGTTAGCTCCAACTTTAACAAGCCAGGTAGGCTACACTTCTGATCTCCTGGAACCCGTGACGCCTGGCCAATCAGGGCGCACCAGTTACGTTCAGTTAACCGGTTAGACTAATAATAAAACCTTAATTGTAGAAAGAAAAGTTCATAAAATAAGCTTTCGCAGTCTTGTCTACTGGAAGTTGTTCTAAAAATAACAAGACGCCCATCTCCTCGAGGGGATATTTCTCGTGGCTCCTCTGTGGAAGGTAAATATACAGTAGATCATTGCAGTGCCAAACACAGGAACCAGCTGAATATGTAATCCCTGTGAAGCTGCCCATGACATGTGGCATTCAGAGAGCATTCATTAACCTTTGCTGCAGCTGCAGCACTTACCAATAAATAAGGAATTAGTTAGAGAATACACAGCGCTCATCAGGTAAAGATCATTAAGGGGAGAGGAAATCCAGGAACAGCCCCAAATTCTCCCCCGCACGTAGGCTGCATTTAGTCCTACCGTTCATTCTGAGAATGTGATTGTCGTGCGTGAGGCCTAATGGCAGTGACGTTAGAGGTGATCATCAGTGATGAGAGGGGGATAAGAGTTTGTCGCTTTGGTCCAAATGGCAAATGTCACGCTTGCCATGCAAACAGAGAAAGCCGGAAAGGGCAAGAGACGTGCCAAATGTGTAACAAAAGTCGGCACGGGAAAGTAGAGCGTATTCGCTCCAGCCATTAACCAGTAGATTTCACTGATTAGCCTCCCCTGATGAAGCACTGCGCTGATTAGAATCGGTTCAATGCGTGGCTGGAACCAACCCCATTGTTAGAGTTTTGGCTTCCTGCATCATCACTGACACTGTCATGAAGCCATGAGACGTCGGAAGGGAGCGTTGGCGGGCAGGTGCCCGGCTGGCCAACGATTACAGGGATGGTGCCAAGCAGCATTGCAGAGCAGGTAGTGACAGGCAGGGTGGGGGGCTTTGCCATCGAGGGAAATACATGTGGGGCGGTGACACGTACAAAGAGCAGACGTATTGCTGCTCACCTTGACTGACCTTGAGGCTCATTTCAGTAAGGAAGCTTTGCAATGAGTCGTGTGCTTTGTACTGTACATGACTACATGTTATACCCAGCGGCGCTGTCTACTAAACTATTAAATTAGCAAGTGATTGTAAGAAATCATGTACTGCACAGTAACTCTATTCATATAAATAGTACTAAATAATGAAAATGACTCTTGAACCCTCTACATCTGTTTAGTAATTGTACCTTCTGGCCTTTTTTATATCAAATTCAGAACAGCCTAATTTTGTGTCCAAAACAACAGAAATGTCACCCCGTTCGAGCATATTCCACACTCCAAACATAAAATAATAGGGTTTTGGTTGGACTTGACACGGTTTATTTGCCCCAATCTGAATGGCAGTGTAATCATAGACTGTGGTGGGATTTCCTTAAGTATGATGCGATGCCTCGTTAGATGGCAACAAATTCCTTACCATCCAGTGCCTCTGTGGAGCCGGTGGAATGTAGAATCTTGTCATACTTTCACTAAAATACCCCACTGCCTGCGTCTCTCCAGTGATAATGTGTTTCACAGATGTTCAACAAAACAATGTTAATGAGACATTTCATTGGGGCAAATTAGAGATCTGTTATCTTCACCCTCTGACATTAGACGTAGAAGATACACTCTGCGACCGACTAAGTGCGTACAGTTTCAAATGAATCTCATTGCGGGCTGGCTTCCTATAGTGGCAGGATACATATACACACAGTGACTGCAATTATAAAGATTTATGTATATTTATGTATTGCAATTGTACAGTATTGTAAGGCCATGATAGTCTAGTGGTCTGGGTGTTGGACTCCCAGCTGGAAAGTTGTGTTTTCGAGCCCTGGAGTTGGCCTACCTGTAAGCATCCTTGATGCCTATCCTTGAGGCCTAACCCCTATCTTCTCCTTGTAATACTTAATTTTGGATAAAAGCATCCGCTAGATGATGTAATTGTATTTTTTTTCTAGTCTTGCTATGCTATCTAGAACCTATAGCTCTCATGTACTTTTTTACTGCTATTTGTAATTATATCTGAGGAGATTTGCTTCTTTTGCTAATTCTCGCTCATCATGTGCTGTGCTTGGTGTTGTATTAGCACCTATTTAGAATTCGGTCATTTTACAATTGCCATTACTCTGGGAATTCCTCTTGCACCAGCAAACACTAAGCTGTTCTGTTTCATATTATGAAATACAATCAAAAGAAAAAAATGACATTAGTTTAATTATTCAGGTTCGCAAGAGTGGTTACGCACCTTTTTGTGTTCAGATAAATATCATCTCCTTTTTTGTGAGGCCCAAGTCCCCACCCCCCCAGGTCGGGGGATCGGGGAACCTGTTGGAGGGGACGCCATTGCGCTCTGAAGGGATGAGACAGGCCTGATGACTTATTTACACATGGGACTTTTGAGACAGGCCACCATCTGGTGCCTGTCAATAAGCTACACGGTGACCATGACCAGAAATGGTATTTGCTTATGTGTTTTTGTCTCGTAAAAAAATGAGATGTCTTTTTAGCTTTACTCGGTTGACCATGCAGCCAACTTGGCTAGTTGCGGGGAGCTGTACGGTAGAAGTCATCCCGAAAATCAGTTACAGTGCTCTTGGCTGTGGGCTGTAAATACAGTCAGTGGCTGCCTACACGCTGGTCTGTGTTACCGACTGTCAATCTGTTTCTAAGTTTTCTGTTTTCTGCTCGTCCTCTCTCTCTCTCTCCACCTGTTTTCTTTGTCTCAGTCTGCCATGAAGATAGAGGAGGACCTGCTATGGGATTATGTACTTTTAGCTGCTAATAATGTTGAAGAGCCTCTTGGGCTACAACTCCCACAGCAACGCTGCAATAAAGCCTGGAGCTGGGAAACACGAGGCTATTTAATGGAAACCGAAGATTCTGAGATTCTGTGCAGTAGGCTATTTACAGGTATAGCACCTCGGCTATGCCCTCCTCTGCTTGTCGGCCCCGCAAACCGCCCGCCAGCCGCCTCGGAGCAGACCTGACGGCCACCCGTTCCCCTCGACTCTCCAACCACCTCCCACACCACCGACAGGATCGCGCCGTTCGCACAGGCAATAAAGACAGAAATATAGAGAGAATGCAGTGAATCAGGCAGCAGTTAAAAGTGACATTTGTCAGACGACGCAGGACGTAAAGTAATTAAGGTGTTATTCACATAAGAGGGTGTCGGAGAAAGAGACGTCTTTATTGCTAGTCGCTGTTTGTTTTACTGCTGCTGTTCATTTTCACGGGTTATTCGAGACTCGTATTCGTTGGCACGGCGCTTTAAGTCACATACTTTGTATACAACCATGAAAGTCTCCGCAGGCCATTTGGCTTGTCTCCAGGGAGCTAGTTGTCTCCTCAGACTGCTGTGGCACCAGAGGCTAACATCTGAGGTCGACCTCACCTCTTCAGAGGGTCTACATGGTCTACATACCCCACATCTTTACTTGTCTGTTTTGCACCTTTGTACTTACCAATTTTTGCACTATATGTTTATTTGTTTATATGTTGTTTATATGTTTATATGTTCACTGTTACAGTATGACCAAGTACAGACCAAGTATGACCAAGTGTTTCAGTACAGACCAAAGCAAATTCCTTGTACGTGAAAACCTACTTGGCAATAAACCTGTTTCTGATTCTGGTCTTCCGTGTGTCAACATAGTCAAGACGCAATTACAACCATCCCTTGCTGTATACGGGGTCATCCCTCGGCCAATGTTATTTTCTATGACTGGCAGGTGGATTGACTGTCTAAACAGAAACCATGTGTTCTGTTATGGGGCGGCATCGCTCTAACGGGACATAAGTGAGATGTGTTTTTGGCCACTTTCAGATCCAAGCTGTCATGGCTGTCCTTCCTCTTTGTCATATGCTATGTGCACACATTAACCCCAGTTTCAGCCTTGTGTATGTGCAGTGGAACTCAAGAGAGAGACACAGGCGATGCCTCACTTCTAATGCCCAGCATCAAACACTAACTGCTGTACATGTAAACTGAAATATGAAGCAGTGCGGAAAAGACAATGTACAATGCAGTTCCGGACAGAAAACAAATGGTTAGTATCGCAATTAAGAGCAATATAGCACTAAAACTAGATGGCGTTTCAGCATGTTTTTTTTTACTGTTTATAAAGGTTTACTGTTTTTCTCAAATACACACAGTTATATGCCGTCTAACTCTGGCCACTATGCAGCTATATTGTGTGGAATTGTGATATTGAGTGGCTTGCTCGCAGGCTGGTAGCCTGGTTCTGATTTTGCAAGCTCCGCCTCTACAATGTGACTTGTTCAGTCTGGGAATGCTCACTTGAAAACCGTTACAGAACTGCCAGCCAATCAGAATCCAGGTGGATAGTTCAGTTGGTGTCGACAAGTGGTTGTGTTTGGAAAATCGTACTGTTCTCATCGGTTGAAGGTGGTCCAATCGTCTGCTAGTACCTGTGTATGAAAATCACCGTCAAACGATTGCCTACTATTGGCACTGCCTCTATTGAAAACGACTTTTAATGGTAAGTTTACAGACAAATTGTGGATCTTGCAAAATCAGGATGGTCTTACCAGTATACCTTACTCTAGGATAAGACCAGTAATTCAGAACATTGGGAGGTCAGAACATTGCTTGTTTACTTTCCTCACCTAGATTTCCCCAGCAGTCTGCTAATTCAAACCAGAAAGTCCAGAGGAACAAACATCTGACACAGTCAGCAAGGTCCCCCTGTCTCTGTTCTGGGTAAAACATTCCTCCATGTTACATCAGGGTTACAGAGGTTAGTAATTGAGCGCAGTGTCATTACAAAAACCTTTGTCATGCTTGCCACATTCATTCCATTTGCGCTCTTTCACAAGGTTTCCATCTAGCAGGCTATTGTCTTGAACGTGGCTGGGAAAATAACCCTTTTCCACCTGAATTACGACTGTTGCTCTTTCTCAGCTAAGCCGTCTACAATTTCAATATAGCAGTCAGCCGCTCTGTCTCCATCACAATCATCAGTTCATGAGGCATTTAACAACACTTCACTTTGGAAAACAGGCCTTTTGTGGAGGAGATTGCTACAATCACATTATATGGACCTTGTGTAATTCACCTTCTGAGCACCCAGTAAATGCAACAGAATATTTCAAAGACAGGTGATATTATTGAAAGATGTTTGTTTTGCAAGATGCACTAATGAATGCCATGTCACTTCTACATAGAGATGCATATTTTCAACCTAGGGCCTAACTGGAAATTGTAATTTGAAAGTTAAATATCAAGAGGGAGCCAAAATATATTCGTTTTAGCCCATTCAGAGGGCTCCCTCGCCATCCAGTGGAGTCCAAATCCCAGCAGGTTTCTGCCTCAGGCTGAACCACGCTGTGTCCTGCCCTGAGCCCAGCCCAATATAATCAGACACGCGGCGCGGGCTCCCATAGAGAGTTCATGTAGCGAGACAACAGTTGACTCTCCAGGGTCAGTGGCTGCACTACATGACAAACTTCACGCAGGGAACATACTGTATGGGTCTGAGTCATGGTCCCCGTCTGAGACCTTGTCATGTAGGAGCTGCATAGGAACTCCCTTGTAGCAGTTCGGTCTCTGAACAGCCGCTGATGTAATCCTCATTGCCAGGTTGTATTGCTGTCATGGCCCGTCACGTTTAAGTCACTTTGAATCTATCGTAGCTAGGGTTTCGAGGCAGGGAAATTTAAAGCATACTTGTCAAGTTAACATGACTCAAATCTGTGAGGTCAGAGATTGATTGAAATCCGTACAGCAGCAGTGTTCCGTAGGCCAACACAACCTTTTCAATTAAATTTTACATTAATTAGTCAATATTCGGGTGAGCCTGTTACCTGCTTAAGGTTTTGCCTGAAATTGTATTGATGGGAAATAAACCTATCGGGGCATATTTTGTAGCTAAGACCCTACCCCACCTAACAAAGTATTGAGCAATCATTGTGACGTGTAGGCTGAACTGTACGGAACACTGTTTTGTTGCAACAACTCCCTAAACGCTTTTAATGGAAGCGAAAAAACACAGAAAATCAAACCTGTTCTGAAAACTTTAAAGGTAGGGTGCACGATCTTGGGGAAACTAGGTTGACTAGGCTCGTTTTTGAAAGTGAGTACAAGCGAAGAAATCCAAACCTTTTTTCTTTCAGACCCCTCCAAAACACATGAACGCGCACTGCCTGACAACAGGTTCTGGGAGTAAAAAATACAGAAAATACATTACATTACATTACATTACATTATCATGATTAACGCAAATAACGGACATGGCTACACAAAGCTGTTAAGATAGCATGTTAGTATTGGGAAATTGTATTGAAAATCGAGTTTGATGCAGTAACTTGTGGCTAGCTAGCAACAGGTACAATGTTAGATTTCAGGCAAAGCTAAAAACACCAACCAAGGTTAGTGATACTACTTCAGCGCATTTCATCCATAGTGACTGACGATGAAACAGCTCTAGTAGGTTACCCTACTTACCCTGGCTACATGCCAATGTTTTCTGTTACCTTCAGTGACACATTGACAAACGGGATTTTAGTTTGACTCATAACACATTATAACACGTTGTTTTGCATGTTAGAGCTTCCACGATAAGAGCATCAACAGCACCATTAACTACAACTCTGTGACAATCTGTGGATATGATGGACAGTGGTTTCTCTGTGCATCTACAGTATATTGACCTGGCATGTACCTCGGACACACAATATTCTCTGTTCAATAAAAATATCTAATCATGTTTGATCTATTGCTTTACAGGCCAGAATTCGAGGACTGAGCTTGGAACAATCACATCAACTGCTGGAGCTCTGCCAGCCTGAGACGTGACCCGAGCCTGATCTTTGATATTCCCCACTTGACATCAGAAGATGCTCCTTCACCGGGCCCTCCTGTTCTGACTTCTTTGAATAAAAACTTGATAATGAGAAATGCCTTTTCCTTACACTTACAGCTTAAAAAAGCAAGCCATTACATGTATTATCTCTTTACATGCTGCACTGTTTCTCTCCGGCTCGCACCTGCACTCACCTCCGGCAACTTGGGACATAGACCATTTAATTTATTCACTGCAATCGCGATGTAATAATAATTTCAAGAGATATAACAAAAAATGCTTCTGAAATAAATCGTGCCTTTAATGACGCACAATTCAGTATTTCTGAATTTGATAACAAACAAGACTGGTCCGAATAAATTTTCGTCGTAACGAATTTCATTCTTGTGTGTCCAGACTAATAAGAACATGCATTTAATGACCGGTGTGATTTTGTGTGAATATTTTGGGTGTAAAGTCTTTAACTCTATAAACACAGAAGCACTTTGTAGACATCATGTGGACATAAACAAAAAAAAATAACTAAAAATAAATGAAGTAAATATGTTATATGTAAACCGTAAACTTTATGAACATACAATATTTGCGTATGTTTTGTATGATTATGGCCTCTTCAGTACCCCTATATGTTTATACCATGTATGCCATAAACAAAACATATAATATGTTAACAGTGTATGACATCTACATATAGTTCTGTATGTGGTACTGTATATATACAAATTAAGAAATTCACAAACACTTTGAATGAATTGAAATAGGCTATTATTATGATTCAATTTTGTCCATATCCTTTATGGTTTATTTTTATTTATGGTTTATTTTTGTTAACATTATAGTTATCTTGGCCAGTGGATGTGGGCCTATATGTGCAGAAAAAAGGGGTTGTGCGCACTTCAGGTCGCCCCCATGAACATGCATGCTCTGAAATGCTAGGTAATTTCTTTTGAGACACTTCTTTGTTCTGCACTTGTCCTGTAGTAAGGGGCCAGGAGTCAAACGCTGAAGGTACAGTAAGCTGTTAGACCAACAATATATTGCCAACATTAATACAAAATACAGAAAAGGCCTTTATTAATATGGTCACTTAACATGGTCAGTGGCTTGGGCATCAATCTTTCTTCCATTTATTCCTTCAGGTTATGAAGAATGTCATTTCCTACTGAACTCATGTTTATTTGTGGCACCTGCCCTGTGTCTGCAATGCACCTGGTTCTCTATTTAGTGCCAACAATATCCATGTGTTCTGTTCATTTCCCGTCTTGGCCGGAGGAAATTAATCACAAGGCTGTCGAGTAGAGTCACCATAGCAATAAGGACCATGTGAAAGAAAAGAAAGCTATGTAAGGTTTACTCACTCGCTATCCCTTCATGGACACCTGGGACATGCTATGGGACGGCGCATTGCCTGGGCTTCTCCTGTAAAGCTAACAGACCTGTAGGTGTAATTTAATCTGCCCATCTAACTTGTCTTGGCACTCTCGCGTACCCTTCCATTCCCACCATATCTCTCTCTCTCTCTCTCTCTCTCTCTCTCTCTCTCTCTCTCTCTCTCTCTCCCCTCTCTCTTTCTCTCCCTCTGTCTCCCTCTCTCTCTTTTTCTCTCTCTCTCTCCCTTTGTCTCCCTCTCCTTCTCACTCTCTCTCTCAAAGTCCAGAATTAATTTCGATTTTTGCTGAGTGGTTCTTTAAAAGAAGGCAGCATCGGCATTCCTCCCGCCGTCGATTCGATATCTATATTCGATATATATATCTCTTACTCTCCCTCTCTCTCTCTCTCTCTCTCTCTCTCTCTCTCTCTCTCTCTCTCTCTCTCTCTCTCTCTCTCTATCTCTCT
>JAOEHI010000023.1:1303061-1342461 GCA_025447815.1 Percopsis transmontana
TATATATATATATATATATATATATATATATATATATATATATATATATATATATAAATTATAATACATTTAATAGGGTACCTGTTCATTTTATAGAGCAACAATTTTAACCTTTACCTGACCTATAATCCAGACATAATTATTTTCTTGCTCAAGGGCACTCCGAGGCACATTTTTGTATGGCTTGAGCCTGTGATGGTCAACCAAGGCCACCGACATGCTTCTCATTCTCATGTATGTTCAGGTACTCCCTGAAAATAAGCTAGATACTCAGTCTTCATCTTGTTCTTGTGACAGCTGTGTTTTCCTCTTAGTTTAGCATGTAAACTGTCTGGTTCGAAACCCTGCTTGGCCCCCTCCCCCGGGGTAAATTAAGACAAAATGGCTGTGCTTGTTCCTATTCAATGATACAGTAGCTTCTTGCAGTGCGAGAGTCCCAGTGCAAAAGCACATGTCGATACAAGCCAAATGTTTAACATCTAATCACAGAAAGCTCAAAATGACCCAAAACCTGCCTGGACTGCAAGCCAAGTTTGCATGTGCGTGCGGTTGCAGGTGGGCACGCATGTGTGTGCGCACAAGCTCCAATCTTCGCTAATCAATGCCTTTCTCCCCAGTAACCAGCAATGGGCTGCATCTCTCAGCCATCCCATATCCATTTCACATCCAGCATGCCTTCCCCCTCTCCTCTGCTTCCAAACCTCTGATTGCTTCCAGGAGAGGCATAACCAGGTATTGAATACAACAAAACACGCACAATCAGCTGGCGGCGTCTAAATGAGGCGGGTTGTGGCTGTTTAAACAGGCCATGGATGAGTAGAAGGACAATAAAGGCAATTTTCAATGAGAATGGCACAAAAATGGCTGTGATTCTGCAATAAGACGGTGTAATTATATAGGTGTGGAGTGCCTAGTGGAGAATTGTGTAAAAAAGGAAAGGAAGAAAAATTAAAAGGGAGTGAGCTGGCAATGAAAGTGAAAAATAGACTAAAAAACATTACAATACAAAGAATAGAAATAATAAATTCCTTCACGGACCGGTACATATTGTCACGGCTAATGCCTACAATGACCTCTTCCAACAGTGTGTACACAGTAGAATTATCCTATCCAGGCCTCATAACATTCTGTTTTCTTCCACTGGCTTCCTGTCTGTCTGCTGAAACACACAGGAGAATGAAGCCTTCCTTCCAAACGACAACACTAGTCATCTAAAAGGTAATTATGGAGTTACTGGTACAAAAGTCCATCCATATTGGAAAGGTCCTATCATGTCTTGGTCTACTAACCAACGTGGACAGATCAGTGTCCCTGGTGAACGTTGGCTAACACAGCAAACTGACCGTGGACCAGCAGAGAAGAAAAAGAACAGATGGTGTAGAACGACCGTAACAGACACAATAGTGCCGGCTAAAAGCGCAATGGCCGCAGGTCAAGGCGCAGGGTATAAAAGCTCATCCCGTGTGGCTGGGCAACATGTCGGCTGCCATTCAGGCTCCGAGCTTTCCACTGATTGTATTTGTATTTGCATCGAGGACAGTGGCGACTTCACACTGTGATCAGATAAAGCTTGTTAAACAACCAGTGCTCGTCTGCGCCAGGGCAGTCATGCAGGTGTGACAAAAGCGGGGCAAGTGCTCCGGTGTCTACAGGCGACCACTGCCATTTCAGGGCTATTAAACATTTGTTTAGACATGGAGAGAGGTGTAATTTAATTCTCCCCATGATCCCAGAGATGTGAGGAGATGACAGACAGACAGAGACTGACAGTGTGTGATTGCAATACCATTTACAAAAGGACCCCCACTTAAACCAGCTGGACACTCAGAACCATATAATTTACCAAATACAGGGATTTATTTATATATTTACACAGAGACAAAAACAAATAAGTTTTACAATAATACAGTGTTAAACTCAGATCCTTTTAAATTCAAACATTTAGACTCCCCCTCAAAAGAACTTTGAACAAGACCCTTAAACCCACCCGAGGGAGAGTAACACAGCAAGGCGGAATGAGCTCTGTAGTGCGTTCCAAGCCTTGGAAGCACTATGACAGAGTTTTTGTGTGTGTGAGCGTATGTTTATAGAGTCGTGGGCGGCAGCACCTATAAGCAAACTGCAGTGGCAGCTGAATTCACTAAACAATGATGGGCTTGTTGTCAGAGAAACCGGCTGAGAGATGACAGCACTTCGTAACCACATTAAGACACTGGCTTCCCCCGCTTGGTTACTGCTCATACATCACCATAGTTAGACCTTGTCCTTCTTGAGTGGAGAGAGAATGCTAGCGCTAGCATTAGCTGTCAGCAGTTGCACCTTGCCAAGCTCCCCCCAAATACTGTGGTGGTCGTGGTGGGGGGGGGAGGTGGAGGAGGAGAGAGAGAGAGAAAAAGGGAGAGAGGGCGAGAGAGAGAGACAGTGCACAAGGAATGAAAAGAAGAAGGAAGGCACAGTAGAAGAGAGAAAATGAGGCATGGAGGAGCGAATCCGGTGGTGACCGAGGGATTAAAGAAAGCAAGTGTGAAGTCAGAGAAGAAGGGAGTGGAGGGGAGAGAGGCAGAGGTGGCATAGAGGAGTGGCTGTAAGGCACGAACGGGTAAGGGGATAAAGCGTCTTTACAAGCGTTTTCTACAGGACGGGCCGGAGAGCTAATAAACAGCTGTCAGACAGATGTGACACTTGGACAAAAGAGGGATGAGAGGGATGAGAGGCAGAACGACGAACGCGAGATCAAGAAGCATGGATGGGGAGAGATAGATGGGGTGGGGGGGGAGCTGTCACGCAGAATGATAGGGGCAGGGCCTTGAACAGATGGGAGAAGATTAGAGGAGAGGGGAGGAGAGGGGAGGAGAAAATAGCTGGGAAGGGGAGAGGGTATAGGGAAGGAGAGGAGGTGGAGAAATAAGGACGGCCGAGAAGAGGAGAAGGTAGAGTGGAGGAGAAGAACGGAAAGAGAGATGAGGGGAGAGGAAAAGAGGAGAGGAGTTCGCAGGGGAGAACCATTGGATAGGCGCGGAGACGGGGAGGAGCGAGGGAAGAGGGGTAAATGACAGGAATTTTCATGATTCATGAACAAGTATGGGTGAGATAAGAAGAGAGAGGAGAAGCAGGGAGAACAAGAGAGAGGTGTTTGAAAGAAACAAAATGGGAGAAGAAAGATTCAGAAAGACAACAGCAATGGAAAAGGGGGAAGAGGAAAAGTGAGAGCGAGAGAGAGAGCGAGAGAGGGGAGATGTGTGACTAATGCTCTCTAATGAGACAGGGGTTGTGTTTATAGGTGCAGCCTGCTTCCCCTAGCATCCCCTGGTATATGACATACACACACACACACACACAAGCTATCTGTACACAAACACATTGTCAGTGTTTCTCAAACACACACCCACATATGTTGTCTCACACTCTTTATTTTATTTCACACACAAGGACACACACACACACACACACAGACACACACACATATACAGATCCATCCATTTGGAACACACCTAGACAAATATAGAACAAATTGCCAGTGAATATTAGTAATAACAGTTCAGTGTGGGTGTGTGTGTGAGAGAGAGAGTTTAAAATATCTGCAGTTTTTTTTTTTCCATAGCATTTGTTTTAACCTTTACAGAGCGCCAGATGGATGGGTCAGTTTGTTAAATGACTAAAAATTTTATTAACCATGGGAGTGTTTGAAAGTTAACTGAGTTTTTCGGAGGTCAGCAACCTATCTGGAGGGTATAGTCATTTTAAAGTCACCTCCTAATATTTTTCTCTTTGACAACATGGCCCTTTCTTTTAGTAAAGCAAACATTACAACAATGTTTGTGCCAGCTCTGTCAGTTGAGAAGCAGCAGACAATCTAATTCTCCCTTTCCCAAACAACAAAACAGAACCCCCCCCCAAAAAAAGTCCTAGAATCTCCAATGTGAAAAGATACACCTCAACATCTGATCAAAATCTAATGCCTTTGTCCTCATGCTGTAACCTACACTCATTAAAGGTCTGGTGGACCACTGTGACAGGAATAGTACATTTCCTTTTAAATAGTCTAAAACCCTCCCGTGACTTGTGACAACTGTGGAACACAAACCAAAATCTGTCCCTCCTTGCCCCGAAGACGTTCTCGCACACACTTCACATGTTCTCACATGTTCACGTTCTCACAATTTCCGTGTTCCCGTGGCCCACGCCTAGAGCTATTGCCTGATCTTACTTCATTTTTATGAAAGCTGACCCAACGCCTATAACTAAATGCCTATAACTAAACCTAACCCCCACACGGGGCTCCACACCAGGCCATTGTACTGCATTATACCACATTTGGCTACCTTAATCGAGTCATAGTTACTCCCGCCGTTTACCAGGGCTCCTATGGGGGCGCCCTGCCCGCCGATATAAGCTGCGCCAACACTCTCTCGGGGCGAACCCATTCCAGGGCGCCCTACCCTTCACAAAGAAAAGAGAACTCTCCCCGGCGTAACTGCATATATTTATATATATATTTTATATATACTTCTCCTTTTTTTCAAAGGAGAATTTTTCAGAGAAGAGAAAATAAGAAAAGAGTGCTGGAGGAAGATGAGGTGCTGCAAGACAGTGTTACTGTTTAACACTAGTTTTAATGTACAGCTCTTGTGAAAAAGTACTTCATTACTGCTTCTTATAGAAAGTACTAGAAATGTGTTGATTTTCCATTAAAAGTAAGGGTGGATGTGGGGTGGATATTTACTATAGAATATAGTGGGTTATCACACAGAGCTGAAGTTTTGTGAATGTAAAGCTTCAAACAAGGACGTTAAACCAGATTCATATGCCGTAACCATTCAGCCGAAACCGTTCAGCCGAAACCGGTCTTCTTCTCGGCCGATATCATCGATGTTTAACAGAAGCTAAAACGATTTGTGTTGTGTTTACGTTCCACAACAATAAACGTTTCTAAATCCTCCTCGCTAAGCTCCATTCCAGTTGTGTTAATGAGTTCCTTGTTAGAGGCTATTCAATATTGAAGTGAATTTTGAAGGTGTTTATTCGCTAAAACTTCCCTTAAACCTCTTTCCATTTCCTATAGTTGAAAACCCTACAGTGCCACAGAACTGCGTGTGACAGGCCCATTTCTTAGGATGTCTCAGATTACTTGTTTCTCTAAATATATATACCGACTATAGCATAGAAGTTAATCAGTATCACATGATCAGCCATCAATAGAAGCCAATCCCAGGTGTGAATATAAACTAGGGTGGCGCAGAAGAAGAGCGTGTGCTCAGCAAAAGCCCCTCCAGCAAAAGATAAAGGATAAGAATGATGAAAAGATGAGCAAGCTACAGAGCAGAATTAAAAGCTGCAGTTTCTCCAGAATGGTTTATTCAGCACGTTAACACCGCTCTTCAGGAAGCTAGGAAAGAGCAGGTCGGATCGAGGGTCTCTGCTTAGCAACGTGTGTATTCAGGACAGCATGGAAGAGGAGTGTTAGGATGAGGAATTCATGTATATATACATGACATGACCGAGGAGATGAGATGAGTAATGCGGGAAGGGATTCAAGTAAACAGTAGCGCAAAGTGAAAAGTGGAGCCTGCATCAGGGTGGAGGGCACAGCTACGGGAATGCTAACAAACACAGCAGGTGGCCTTTCAGGGCCTGAGGGAGTAGTAAATTGAGACAGAGCAGGTTATTATGAGAGGCACGGGCATGGGCGTAAATTTCATCTAACAGTTGAGGGGGACAATAATCATAACATTTCAAAAGAAATATTTGAGGGGGACACACAATACAGCCAAAATTTTACTTCTATAGGATATGTGTACACAGAGGAAAGCATACTGCTATCTTAAGTCCGCTTTTATTTTCTCTGCCATTGTATCTGGCCAACAACACAAAGCGATAGTTCACCACGCGGTCATATTATAATTATTAAATTATCTTGTGTCCTGCACATAGTAGGCCTATTTTAGGTTTAGTCTGGGATATTCAACTACAGTAAGCCCCTTGATCTGCCAATCAATTAATTATTGAGCAAAACTCAAAGGTATATCTACAATATTAGCCTAATAAAATTTCACTTAACGCCATGTTAGTGGGTGACTTACTATCCAACAAGCTATTAAAAAAGCTACCAAACATGCTAGGTAATGTTATAATCGCTAACATAGCGGACTCGCGGAAAAATACATCGGTTATCATAATTTTTTTGTCATGACTAATTTATCAATGATTCAACTTCCAATGTTTAAAGTGAATAAAATATCCTTGCCAGACTTGACTTGCGATTCGAACTTCCCACCGGATGTGTGTGTAGGTTATGTAAAGGGAGGGAGCAGACAGTGGACCAAGCCACTGTGAGGCAAGGGAGGGGGGACTCAAAATGTTTCTACACTTTTTTTGCCCTGTTTCATTTGTATTGTTTTACTACTTACACATTTTAAGTATATATCATTATATTATTTACAATACACACAGCGTGGTTTTTAATTACATTGTTAGGGTGGACAACCCTCAGATGGGGGGGGTCCTGTCCCCCCCGACCCCGCAGCGATTTACGCCTATTGGCATGGGCAACACACCGAGACCTGGGGCAGAGAAAAATGATAAATAAGAACCAGGGCGACGTTAACATGAACACAATTATTCCACAAATATTCTGAATGTAACAATATTCAAAATTTGATACAAAGGCTGTGTTCCAATCAAAAGGCAGCTGCCTTACTAGACAGTATTTTGGGGCAACATATGAGCATCAACGCTGTCCCAAACAGAAGACAACGGAAAGCAGCTGCCTTCTAAGACACCTTATTTTGTGGGGAAACATCACATGTACAGTATACTTCACAGAGAAGGCAATCCCATACATTCCTTGGACTGACGAACATTCCATGGGAAGGATAATGAAACATGAAACATTGCTAAGCATACAGTACTGTAGCTACGGGGAGATACAGACCGTATTAAGAAGGACGACAATGCAGTGCAGACAGGAAGAGGGATACAGAGAAAGAAGGACATGGCAAGACAGCTAGAAAAAAAGTTAACAAAACAGAAACAAGCTCATAAAAAGAGAGCTCAAAATATTATATAAGTTATGAAAATATTATAAGTTATGAAACTACTATATTTACTGTAGGTCTACAGTACGTAATTAGAGAGGGAAATAGATAAAACAGAACCGTGCAAAAACCTTAACCCAGAAAGAAGAAGAGCAGAAAGCGAGTGACGTGGAGAGAGAGGGATGACGCGGGCAGGCTGGCAGAATGATAAAATAATGATCAGACAAGTCTGGAGAAGGACATTTCTTTTGGTGGGAATGACACAGGCTAGGGTGCGTAAAAAACCTAATGGCATGTGTGGATTAAATATTAACCCGGCACAGCAGAGGAACAGCCAGGACACAGTAACGCACTCACCTCTCAGATGCCCTAGCCACAAGACAAGTGACGTATAAACGGCAGAAGACGAGAGAGAGAGACACAGAGTGCCCAGAACAAAGGTGAAAACAAAGACAGAAGAAATAGACGCAAGAGCAGTAACAAGAGACAGAGAGGCAAAGAAAAAACGAGAACGAGAAGAGGGTGTAAGAGTTTGAAAACGGGCTGGCAAAAGAACAGGAGTGAGCAAATGAGGCCAAGAGAGGGGAGCTGGAGAGATAAAAGCCATTTATATTATTTTTTCCTCGATGCGTTTGTGACGTAAGACTGTCATTAAAAGTGGTCTCGTCGTCCTGGCGCCGTGTGGGAGCCCATTATTACCTGACTGAATAGTAATGGAAAATAACGCTCTTTCAGACGCCAGCTAACGCACTCTCTCTCTCTCCCAGTGTGTGCTTTTTTGTCTTCTCCGTCCATCTGTCCCACCTGCTGTTTTTATTCGTTTCTACTCTCTCATACGCTCGCTGCTCCCTACTCTTCTTCTCACCTCCCCTGGGCAATTCAAAGAGAATAACGCGTAATTAGCGAGGTGACAGTCGCGTGACGGGCGGCGAGGCATTTTGCAAAGGCCTGGCCATCGTAGCAGCGCGTCCACACTTCCTCTCCACTAACTTCAGAGAGATGAGAGAGGAGGGGAGGAGGAGGAGGAGGGGAGGGAGAGAGGGAGATCCAGCTAGAGAAACACAGAGGGCAGAGGAGAAAGAGGGATGGAGTAAAAGAACGCCTCGGCGTGGGTCAACTTTCGTGCCGTCTGAAAGCGCCAGCAAAAAAATTAAAGGAGGGCTCGTCCAATTTACACATACACACCGACATGCACGTGAGCGTACGCGCACAGACACACACATCTCCTCTTCAGCATCGTTCTCTGCATACATTCGTAAAACGTCCGTGTAATGTTTCCGCATACAGGCACATGCGCATATGCGTGAGCACAAACACACACGGGCGCTCACACACTGCTGCTGCTGCTGCTCTGGCAGCGTTTAAGCATGCCTGCCTTGCATATCAACGCAGTGCGACCCGCACTGTTAAGATGGAGGCAATCCATTTGCTATGGCTATGCTCCTCACTGTGTGAAATCATCTCCTGTAAACACACTAGCCCACACACACACTAATGATAACACAACATACACGCAGCCAAAAACACACAAACAGTCAACAAGTTGAGTGCCACAAAAGATCATTTGCTAATATGTCAGTTAAGTAAGCCATACGGGCTTACTTTCACCTCGTTTTTCCCCTTTACTCTGTGTGGCTAGGCAGACCTTATACTATGAAAATCTGTGTATAGAGTACAATCTATTGAAATGTGTTTAAACGTAGTGCTACGCAGCACCAGGGGCAATGCCTGCCTTCTGTGTGATGTGCTCAATGCAGTTTACCACAGCGGGAGGTGTCCCTGCCCACGACTGTCTCGTGGCTGCTGGCTGGCGTAGGAGGGGGAGAAGGAGGGGGAAGACCCTGTTGTGCACACACAGCGACGTGAAGTTGATTGTTGCGTCACATAATTGTTTGAGCTGAAGTTTTGTTCATCTACAGCTTAGCATGTTAAATTTTGCATTCTCAAATGTGTGAGTTTCATGAGTGTTCTTGTGAAATTATTAAAAAAATTTCACACTGGGTTGCTCGTCTTTTGACATTCACACAATAGAAAACAATGCAGCATTACACAACAGGTAACATCAGCCACCATGTGCCCGGCCCGCTTCCATA
This sequence comes from Percopsis transmontana, assembly GCA_025447815.1. Classification (NCBI taxonomy): domain Eukaryota; kingdom Metazoa; phylum Chordata; class Actinopteri; order Percopsiformes; family Percopsidae; genus Percopsis; species Percopsis transmontana. The sequence goes on from JAOEHI010000023.1 coordinate 1,312,189, forward strand.
TTGCTACGCATCTGCATCCTGTGTAGCTCTAGGGTCTCTCTCTCTCTCTCTCTCTCTCTCTCTCTCTAACAATCCTTTGACTGGAGTCATTTAATCTCTCTCTACCTCTCTCTCCGTCTCTCCTTCTCCCCCCAATTAATCCGTGTCATCTCCAGACATCCCTCCTCCTCCTCCTATCTCCCCTTCACCTTGTCTCCACCCTGTCTCCCCATTATTCTTCTGTCTCCCCATCCCTCTGTCATTCCGTCTCAGTCACCATCTGCTCCATCGCTTCTCTGCCTGGTGCACGTGGTCTTCTGACAGCTCTGCAAGTTTTACACACACGTTGGGCGCAATTAATGCTCAGCGATTTAGCTGGAACGACAGCGAGATGCTTGGAGCCAGCGCTTAATGACCGTCACTAACGGACTAGCGGAGGGCTAACACTTAAACACTGTTAGCTTTGCCTGGCAGAGTCATAGGCGTCCTTCTTCCTGCTCAACACAGGCGTTACATAATGGCTTTCAGTTTTCTTTTCTTTTATATTTTCTTTTCTTTAATGTCCAAGTTTTGTTTTCTCTCAATCAATCTACCTACAAATACGTATCAATCTACAGTATCCATCTATCAACTATCAACCAGTACTTTAAAGTGCAGGGTTAAAAACAGCAATGGACAGCCACTCTTTCCTGGCAAAGTGGTGAGAGAAGTGAGTGTGTGTTCAAAAAGTCACCAGCTACTCTATGCTTTGTTATGTTAGGAAAACATTTGATAAGTAACATAAATTATGGTTTAAAAATAAACAGACAGCTGGTGATCCACTGAGCCATTAAACTAGAGAAAATACATCATAGAAACTTGGACAGAAAGTTGGATAAAATTGTCGTCTTGGAGATGCCAAGCTGGCATGCCCCATCGCAGATGTTAAATTAGGCCTTCAACATCTTTAGATGTCTTTGTTTGCATGGTAATGAACAGCCCGACTATGAGAGATTAATTTGAATGAACTGTTTGGACAATTCTATCAATAAAAATACAATCCAGACAACCACACACCTCATGTAAATAAACGCTCAAATATACCTCATTAACCGGTGGAACATTGGCGTAATGCAAATCCACTTAGCTGACTGAACAATTTGTTTCTGACTGATTAACAAGACCTTCGACGTGTCACGACAAATGTGTCCAAACAGACCGTTTAGATTGATGTTCTGTTTATTTAATAAGCAGTTAGGGCAAAGATGTGTGTCGAGTATCTGTTGTAATTGGGCATATTGTTAGTTAAGCTTGTTAAGGTTAATGATATATCATTTGGGGGAAGAGCATATTTAATGGAGATGTGTGTATGTAACTGCACAACATGCATGCGTTATTGTTCATGCAAGATTGTTCTGGATGTGTGCTTGCGTTTTTTTTGTTTTTTTGGTTGTTTGTTTTACATGGGGATGAAAAATTGTCTGACCTTATTTTATTGTTAATCTTATTTGTGCATGTATAATACACACCTTACCTTGCGAGGTAGCTGGATTTGCGGTATCACAATCACGCGAAAATCAATATTGCCAGGCTACGCTTGTGACTGAACCACCAGTGGTTCCGACCAATCAGCATCCTAGTAGGAACTACTGGCAGCTACGGGCGTGGAAAAATGCAGTTCGCCATGACAGAGAGTGCGCGGCTTTTAAAGGAAATGAGAGGAGCTGATTTGATTGGTAGTAATTGAAGACAGCCCCCACCACTCCTACTGATAATTTATTCATTCTCCTTTTACAACTGCACCGCCATTGTGCCCGATTGCCGCCGCCGCCCCCACCGCCACATATCCCAAAATTATCAAAAAAGTATTGGCCACACCTTAGATTGACTTGTGCTGTGAATTTGCGTCTTGACCTGGAAACTAGGGCCCTAACAATAAAAGCAGACATCACTGTGATGTGATGACTTTAAGTTTAAGTAAAAAAATTTAAGATAAATATTCAAAACTAGTTTTAAACTGCCAGCTAAATGAATGGAAAATGGTGCCATCTAGTTTTATTGTTTTGTTCTGTAAATGATTAGTCTGATAAAAGTGTCCAACATTCTGGTTATTTAATTATTATTGGAAAAATATTACATAGCATAGCATTTTAAATGATAATTTATATAAGGATTATGCAGTGCCTATTTTGTTTCGAGAACTGATTCTATGTAGTAACCTGCACTATCAAAACATCCCACAATAAACTTTATGTACTATATTCAGTGCAGACGTTGTGACTGGAAGTATGACCACATTTTGCAGCCAACCAAACATAAAACCATTTGTACTGCAGATTAATGATCATATAAACAATGATGACCTGAACTTTTGATATGAACAAAATATATATATGATGAGATAAAGAAAGGCACATAAGGTTGTGTACTTTGTGTGTCAACTGTATTTTTGTAAATAAAGAATATGAAGTAACATCTTAGTCCTCATGGAAAGAAAGTGTTTTTATTTTAGAAACATGTTTTGGAAACATTTTAACCAACATACTCAAAAAAATAATGTTAGCAACTTTGTACAAATGAGACATAAACAAGAAAAAAAACAAGCCTGGTTTGTTCCCTGCAAAGATTATCACCCTGACAACCTATTCCACTGGTTCCAAATTAAGCACCACAGTGCTAGCTTCATTAATGAACTTATGAACATGAAATTTGACAAATTCCTCCTGCTGGGGAAGGAACAAGGCTTTAGAGGAAAAGCTCATCCTCTGGGGGAGGAGGTGGGACACAAGAAGCAGGCCTCCTATGCTATAGTTTGTAAAGTCCATATTTGTTAAAATATTGAAAAAAATACATGAATCAAACATGAAAGGTAATGAGTACAGCACGTGTCATAGTGAAAAACATAATTCGTGCAGAAATGATACTCATACCATAAAAACTACTTATGTGATGTGTATACCTGTGGGTGGTTTCTCAGATATTGCAGAGGCAGCAGTAGAACTTTGAGACTCTGCCTCACTGCCTGCTAATGACTGATCTGGCTGGTCTGTAGTGGCAATATAATAAAGATGTCTTGGTTGTTTGTTTGGCAGAATACATTTTGGAATTACAGGTTTGGTAAAGGTGAGAATAATACAAATTTGTTTTGGGTATTTTCACATTTAACATTAACTTTGTCAGTTATTTTTTTAGTACCGGCTGTGAAAATAAATATCTCTACTGAGACACAAAACAACTAGTTATCCCTCTATAAAAAAATGAGTACGAGTTTCTCATGCTGTGTGTGTGTGTGTCTTCACCTGTCCCTGCTTCTGCCTCTGAACCCTGGTCCTCAACTGGTCCTGCATCTGTGCTGTACTCTGCGGTACTGTCTTCCTCGACCCCTCTCACCACGTTACTGCTCATCTCTCTTGGTATAACAAAGAGGTTAGAGGAAAGACAGGACTGCAGAGTACTTCTACCTTTTACCTGGCCCTGTTGCTGATTCACTTCTATTCTATGTGCGAACTTGGGCTAATGCTAGTGCTAACTTGGTTCATAGTAAATAGTACAACCGATCGCTAGAATCAAGTAAGAGACACATATTTTCAGAAGTTACCAAGTAGTCCAACTTCCTCCTTTACTTTTCTCCAAGAGTTCTCTGCGTGGGTGCCCACACACTGCTACAATAATTTTTTCATCCATTTTTTTTTATAAAACCATAGACTGTAAAATATAGTGTGAATGGATAGAACGCAAGGACGTCAGTAGATTAGTGACAATCTCGTCTTATCAAAAATCATCTCTTTGTGTCTTTGCATTGACTTTGTATGTAATCGTGCCACGTGAAAAACTCGCTTCGCTTTTTGTGTAATTACACAGTAAGGATTTCCAAGTCAGTTGGCCAATTTAGTAATTCCATCAAAATATCAGCCTATTGTATGTAAATGGCACTAAAAGTACACAAACATCCCACTCGTCTCCTCTGACAGCAGCCACACATTGTGGCCTTGACGATCAAATTGCTCTCTTTACTGCAAAAGGACCTTGCTCATATTTTCAAGACCAGGATTCAGGCCATCCCGGTGGATGAAATGACATCTATTAAGACTGAGATTCATTCAGCCAGAAGAGAGCTGTCCAATTCCAGGCTGCTATTAAAAGTGGGTTGGGCAGTCAGGCCAGTGTTTGTGAGGTGATATGAAAAGGGCTTGTACAACTAAGAGAAAGACACGGATGGTGGCGTGCTTAGGACCTCTATTTCTAAAATGCACCTGAACCCAGCTGGCCTTGGGGGGGTGAATACCACTAGAGTCTCTCCTGTGTCTCCCCTTCTCTCTATCATTATCCCCGCTCCCAAAACAATAAGGGCGGAGGCTAAAACTATACACCATCCCCTAGAGTCATGGCTCTTGATAGGATATTGATTTATATTTTTCTCTTGAGATTTTTTATATGCGGAAATGGGACAACATTACAAGCCATTCCAAATAATGCATTTGGAATTATTTGGAATTATTTGGAAGATCCTGGAGGGACTGCATGAGGCAGATTTTCATCTGGCAGTGCACTGTGCAGCAACAGGCCAGGGGAGGGATCGGAGTGTGTTGCAGTGACGGGCGCTCAAAGCAGATGGCTGGCTATGCATTTGTTATTTTCTTTCACCTGAACTATTATGAGAAATATGCATTATTGATTTAAATGTATAGTAGCTACCTAATGTAAAATATCAGATAGAAGCATATTATGAATACTCAGACGCATATTATGCATATGCGACTCTCGAGGGGGACCAGTGGGGGGGGGCCAGTGGGGTGGCCAGCGATTCTATCTGTCTGTCTGTCTGTCTGTCTGTCTGTCTATCTGTCGTTGATCTAAAAGTCCCTCTGTGTGTTTACACTTAAGTGTTTGTTGTTGTAGCAGTCGAGGGACAATGTTCTGGTCAGATTGTTAGAGGCAGGATGGATGGATGGATGCCTAGACTCTGCACTGTCAATTACTGTCAAACAGTGTGTGTGAGGGGGCTCAAACAAGCCAGCTTTAGCATGCGTTTGTCTGTGTGAGTGCTTTTACTTCGGTGTGTGTGTGTGTGTGTGTGTCTGTGTGTGTGTGTCTCATCTAGCGCTCATATTTGGGTATTTTTCCAGCTGTACCTCCATCCATCAACCCCCACCCACACACCCAACCAGTCCCCAGGCCCCAAATCAGCCGACCGGGCCTCCATTTTGATTTAAGGAGCTGCTCCCCAAATACGCCTCCCCTCCTCTCAGAAGCGGTTGCAAATCAGAGCGATAAGGCCTTGGCTCAGTATTAATGGTGCAGAACATTTAATTTAGGGCAAAGTTGGAGAAGATAAATGCTCAAGAGGAAGAAAGGGTAAAACAGACGAAACAGCGAGAGAGGGAGGAGAACAGGTGGAGAGGAGAGGTGGAGGAGCAAGGGATGGAGTGAAGAAGGAAGGAGGACTTTAGGAGGGGGTGGAGGAAGGGGGTGTTACAATGGAGGTGGATGAAAGAAGGGAGAGCAGGAGGGAAAACAGAGCCCTAAAAAGCAGAGCAGGTGTGTGGAGGATAAAACAGAAAGAAATAGGCAGGGACTATTTAGACAGGGAGTGTTTTAAAACAAGCTTGTTAAAGCAGTGTGCGACAAAGGGTGGTGTGAAGAAAGAAGAGAGGAAGGAGGTAATTGTCCAGCTCAGTTTGATAGGGACAACTTAAAATAAAAAATAAATAAATAAATGGTGTTTACCCCCACATAAACGTAATGGGATTTTTCCTGCCTGACAGCCCAGCAATGCACGTACGCACACAATCCGCATAGTAGCACGCAAACGATCTCCGTGCCACAAGAATGCATGGGTTTGCGTGCCCACACACACACACACACACACACACACACACATGCTTAACCATGTAATTCATTTCCTGTCTTTATTCAGGAAGCTTCTTCATGCAGATGCAATTACAAATCTGTCTGTCACTGAAACCATCACACAGTACACACACACACACACACACACACACACACACGCATTATGTACACACACAGATTTGATCCATTAATCAATTAATGGATAAAATAATCTTGTCTTTGTCTCGTCTTTGTTGAATGTGCTTCCTTTACTCTGCGGATCCCTCCCTGACTGATTCAGCACTCAACAATGTAAACACACACACACACACACACACACACACACACACACACACACACACACACACACACACACACACACACACACAAAGAAAAAGGAGGATTTAATATGCTTTCATTTTCTTGTTTTGGCAAAATATTTATTTTTGCACCAATATAGTATGTCAGACTGGATTGAAAAAGCAATGAGAGAGACAGAGAGAGAGAGGGAAAGAGAGAATATAAAATGCGCCATGCGCTTGTTTTTCATACCAGCCCTGTCCAACACCTTTCGAGAGACTTCAGCATTGCTATTCCCCTCTGCATCTAATAGAGCAACTCCCTGAATAAGTGAACGCTGCCTTTACCACTGTGGCTGACTAGGTGGGATAGGTGTGTGTGTGAGTGAGTGCATGTACAAGACAGAGGAAGGACGAGCAGTGGCGTACTGCATTAATTCCACATATATGCATGAAGGCTTCTCCGTGTGCTATCAGCAGATCAATGTTAGAGCCCTGCTCAGCATGCAAAATACACCATGCACCTAACAAGGCTGATGTACGTGTGTGTGTGTGTGTGTGTGTGTGTGTGTGTGTGTGTGTGTGTGTGTGTGTGTGTGTGTGTGTGTGTGTGTGTGCGCGCACTCAACTACAGTCAACAAACTTGTTCTGGATGGCTGGTTTGAAATGGCACCGCCCCAAAAGCAAAAAGAGTTAGCAGGCTCTATAAAGACAAGACCCGGTGTGCCCACCAAAGTGCCTGTCAGTGCAGATGTTTCAGTTCAGCCCATTAACACTAACTGTAGCCCTGGGGCACTGAAGAATCCCCCACCCTCACTGACCCTTTTTAAATCAGAGTCATCAAGACATTGTCCAAATGGCTTCATGTGTGGGGCACACGCTCTCTGTCCCTGAGCCGCAGACAGCAGTGTGTTGATGGACGATGCTCCACAAATGAACACCTCACAAACAGATAGCTAGACATGCAGGCCGGTAAATGTGATGTTCCCTCTATGTTTGCCACATAAGTCAGTGGGGGGAATGAAAAGGGCGACTGAGATAAAATGAAAATTAAGTTAGAGTTTTGCACCAACATGGGTTCCATTGTAGGACACTGGACAAAGCTGTTTGGGCAACACTGTTTGGGGAGTTCCATTTCTTGTCACTGCAAGAGGTTTTGAAACCCTCTATAGCTTTCTTAGTATCAAGTAACAGTAAAACTTACCATGGGTTTCCCTGTAACTTCCAAGCCTGGGATAAACCCGAAGCACTCTGGGACCTAGCACCAGGGAGGGGAAGGGATTCAGAGTAGGGGAGGGTTTGGCCAAGTGACACAAGCCCCCATCCCTCAGGGAAAGGGCTTTAGTGTCAGAGAAGCAACATTATTTCCCCTGTTTTCACCAAGACCTGTTTTTAATTGGCCTAGATAATGTGCTGCCAGGAACCAAGGAATTTCTCACAGTTTGCTCGCATTTCATTAAGATACAGGCTGTGTGCTTTAGAAGTGTATTTAATAATTACACATGACATGTACACACAGTATTTGAAATGTATGTTGTATTTATGTTGTGCCAAGTAAGGCAGATTGTTCCAGCAGTCATATTGGATCTTTTGTTGGGGCCAGAAAGGCTGTTATAGTGACAGGATTACAACTAATCAGTTTGGTACTGTAATATGTATGTAGGGTAAGACAATTAAAAGTGTGTATATTTTGGAAATTCGATACGAAGAATAAAGTTATTACAATGTAACACACATATGGCTTTGCACATTCTGCAGATTTAATAAAAGTATTTCATTATCCATACATGGGTTGGCCTAAATGGTAACTGCCACAGAAGTAAAGTGTCTTAGTTTTACTACAGTATATCATACCTATGCGTTACCAATTCACATTAAAGTAGATCTAGCTACCCAGTGTTGCCAGACTAGTCGACAACTCATTGATATTGTCAGCAATGTTATCGTTCTTTACTATAGAAATCAGTTACCTCATAAAAATAAAGTAAATAAAACTGCATGTAGTCAAGCAACCTTGACTAGACCCACAGTGGAACTGAAACAGGGTGGAATTTAAAGCAGTATATGCAAAATCGTATAGGAAACACTACCATATAGTTATTCATGGTAATGTCTGGGTACTGTATAAGTGCTCTGCGATGTATAGCTGCATGGACAATGAGATGCAGGGGTAGGTGTGTACTTACAGCCCACTGGATTGTTTAGGATTTTCAGTCACTATAAAAACTCCAGCGTGATAGGCAGAGGAGTATGAGCTGTGTGTGTGTGTGTGTGTGTGTGTGTGTGTGTCCACATCGCCCTGCCTGCCTGGTAACCAGGACTTGGCTCCTTACACACATTCACAGCATACAAATGAGGTATTGGCTGGGCTCATACAGTGCACGCAGACCTAGATCATCAGGTCACAAACACCCCTGTATGCCCAAGACCTCACCTTATGCTTAATATACTGTATGTCGCCAGGAAGTATAGACAGACGTGTGCCAGTGCTCACACACACAAACACGCAGTTACTGTAGTAGGGTAGTAGAGACCAATTCAATATGCAGTATGGTTTTCTTGGTGTGACCAACACTGTGTGTCTGAAGCTCAGGCAGTTTGTAAGGGAAACACTTAAAAACACACAAAAATATTCTATGGGCAACATAACATCAGGGCTCTGTCATTTTTGGTCTGTAATAATACTTGGCAGTTCCAATAATGTACTGTATGTAATAGACTCAAACTAAGTTAAAAACAAGGGAGCTAGGAATCCCCCTTGATGCCAGTTAGTAATGATCAATCTGTTTTTCAGACAGTGTATTAATATCAGAAGCCATTTTTCAAAGAAATGGGTCTATTTTTTCCCTCCTGAAAACAACTAGGATTGTGTTCGATTGAAACATTGTTTTATAGAATATTTTTTTGCCATGAAGATTCACATCCAGTCTCCGAATCCTATCTATCCTCTCTTTCCTCAAGAGAGGAAATATAAACTACTGTATTTATTGTGAACGCGTACCACATTTATCCAGGCAACAAATACGTCATCTGGAAATACAGACACAATGTGGGAATATTTGTTCATGTTCCCCATGTGTTTCTGTGTGTGTACACTATGGAGATCTCTGGAGAGGATTCAGAATGTGTGCCTTAACTCAATTTTCAAAATCAGGAGCCCCCCACATACACACATATCTCTTCCAAAAACGAAAGTACAAACACATGATTCTGCAGTTAGACTGCCAAGGAACCTCCACTCACACTGTAACGTACTCACAGTGATGAGGTCGCTTGCCTCATCACTATATATCTTGATTACACATCAAGCGACAGCATCTGGTGCTAAAAAATTAATCCAACATGGAAGTGCCAAAATCTGCAGTTCCTCTAATAGCCACTTGAGACTGGCTCCAAACGCGAGTCAGTCCCCATAGACCTTCATGTAAAAATGCCCAACTTTATAGCAGAAATAAACATGTTTACGGCCTGGTACAAAAAACGGTTTTGGTCTCTATAGCTAGCTTCCCCGTTCATGACAACTGTACGGTGGTGAATTTTTATATAACTCATCAGTTGAAATTATAATAAGCCATCAATTTATCCATCCATTATATGTAGTTGGGAGTTAGACTGGAGTCTGACACTGCCAAGATGGCGACGGCCAGAGCCAGCACGCTTGGAGCTTTAAACCCTTTCTTCGAGAAAATCTATGGGTGACGTCACAGAGGGTTAGTCCATTTATTGATACAGTCTATCTCACACACACACACACACACACACACACACACACACACACACACACACACCGCACCTTACATTTGCAATGCATTGTGTCTTGGCCCCACCCTAGGTCGTGTGTTCTGGGATTTGAGGCTCCATTTTAATCTGGCACAGTTCCACTGTGCACGTCTACAGAGAAGGTTTATAGCTGGCCTGTTCGTGGCTGTGGTGACGTACGCCTCTTCCTTTGCTGTAACCATCCAGAGCCACTGGCCTCTGTAGTACAGTATGTAGACTGGCTTTAGTGCCGTGACCTGACACCAACCAGTTCCGTTTTACACTAACGAAGTTGACAATAAAGTTAAACAACAGGTAAGTTGATCAATGACTGTTACTAGAAATAAACAGTTTGATTTAATAATGCCTTAATATGTTATTACATATATGTCCCTTTTCAGAATATAACATTGTTAGGTATGAATCTTAAGCTGGTGGTCTACAGTTTAATTAAATATTTTACAGACATGTATTTCATTAAGGTCATGATCTGTAGGACAAAGGACAGCCTTGGCTCATTTGCATACCTGTAGGTATAAATAGCCATAGCTCCTCTCTTCCGTTCTCTTCCAAGATGCTTTTCACAAATGCTTTCATCTTTTGTAAACTTTTCTTTCTTTATTTTAAGTTTGTACCTGTAACTAAGTAAGTTACTGCAGTGCCTAAGCAAAACCGTTTCTGGTTTCTGTTTCTTATCTTTTCTCATTTCATTGCTAAATCCTCAGTTAGTGGCCATAGCTTTGCAAGGCTTTACAAGTTGCACTGCTATTTCACCATCCCCGACAATCCGTCAACCCTTGGGTTTATACACACAGACAACTGGTCCCTAAATATCTTATAGTAAGCCACAACCTATGTTTCTGCTCAATTTTGGTGATCGATTAAGGATTTGATAAGTAGGGAAAACCCTATCACTTTTCCTTGCCTCTCTCTCTCAATGTGAGGTCAGCTGCCGTAATATAATAATATTCTTGCTCATTCAAATATAACAGTATTGGTTATACTGTAGTCCAAGTTAGTCTATGTCATTTAGTTGTGTGTGTTCTTTCATTTAAGCTGTATGTGTTAATTCATTCATTCCTGTCTCAATGATTATCCTCTCTTGGTGTCTATATTCAAGTTACAATCCCTCCTCTGTCTCACGATATTTCAGACTATTGATTGATTGAATGGAATTGATCAAATTCATTTAGATTACATTAAAATTATGATCAACCATAAGTGATCATAATCATAATATAGTTCCCCGTATAAACAGGGTGGTGCCCCGAGGTTATTAGTGAATAAATTATAGTAAATATAAATTAATATAGTCAATTCATTGTTCAAATATTTGTCAAAATTGAGACATATTCACATATGGGTCAAACCATTATATTAGTTTATTTAGGCTACCTTTTTCTAAAAAGACTTTTTCTAAAATTGGAAATAGGCTAAAAGTAAACTTTTTACTTTGATCCAGAACTAGCATTGTGTGTGCATGCATTTTTGAAGGTAGGCTATCTTGTAACAGAGCAATTCGGTGCCAACTGAATTTGCAAGACGCACACGTTGCGTACCTACGTGTTAGGCCTACATCATTGTATGTGATTCATACAATTATCTAACAAAATTGAAATCACTGTGTCATGTTAACCCATTTCTTGCATCTAAGGTTGGTTGGCAGTTGTCACGATACATGCAGTAGGCCTAGCCCTAGGCTAGCCCCCAGTTGCATGACAGCAGAAAAAATGCAGGCCCAAAATGAGCCTTTGGTCACATTCACCCCCATCTGATTTCACCCAAATAAGCATAGCATAGCATAGCATTTCGAAATGTATTTTTGACCTCATTAACACCTTGGATTCAAAACCACTAACAAATCACTTGTCAGCATTTCTGCTTGCCTGGATGCAAAAAACGAATGAGTCATGCATGGCACAGTAGCCTATAGACTAGCCTACTTAACAGTCAGACATCCTCTCAAGTCCTCCTGCCAGTTAATTCACGAACAAAACGCGTAAGAAATAGAGACATTTCTTACATCACACATCTTTTTCTCCCAATCGGGTATGATTAGGCTACCTCTAAACAACTAAATGCACCCCATGCATCTTTGATTGATGCGGATTTTTGTGCGCTGTCAATTGCACGACTACCCACAAATACACGGCTGCGTAGATTTTGCACAGGTGACGAACACGCCGTGTGCCAAAAGTACTGCAGTGGGCTGGTCCCGTACACGGAAGGAAGGTTAAGACACTCATCCCCTCAATGCTCCGAAATATGCACGACGCGTTTTTTGGCCAAACTGTCGCTGACATGAGGAGATTATCATGTTTAGTAGGCTACAGCAAAATATATTCTCAGCTGTCATCCACCCGCGCATAGATGAAATAGTTGAATGATGCAGAAAACTTGCGTGCTGGCTCGAGAAAGCACTGCAATGCAGACAGTCCTGTTCGAGCAGCGTTGCGCGCCGCGTGCAGGATGCTTTGCGCCTCTCCAGTTATCGCAAGATTAATAAAAAAAAACATTCTCCATCGCCAAAAGATTGTTAAAAAACACAGGCCCTGTATTTATCATGTGTCTGTTTTTTTATAACGTGTTATGCCCATGAAGATTCCAGCACCTATAGACCCTGCCCTCAGGGTATCTCTAAATTCGTGTAATTGAATAGTTTTTTGTTAAAACATCATAAACAACCTTTCGAGTAGGCCTAGGTATTTCTATTCAACTGCTTCTAATATTCTAGCGATTGCGACAACAAGAGATGAGTAATTGTTGTTTCACATGACTTACGTGATGAGCAATGTTGAAACCCCAAAAATAAAAGGCTTATGGCCAGTATTTTGCAATTCATCCTTCACTGGGAGCCGTTTCTCCACTCAGGCTATGTTAATTAGATGACAGGTTGTTCTTTCTCCAACGGGCACGACAGCATCCTTTCACCCCCCTTTCCCCAACTTTAACTCGCGTCGTTCCAACTACTCTTCCCGGGATCTCGGGCAGCCTCTGCCGGGGCGGGGACGCGCATCAGATGCCGGTGCTGATGTTGCTCGTCGCCGAGAACGCGCACCTCTCTATATTCTTAGAATTATCTATTGAAGGGACACAAGAGTGTTACTCCCAAACTAAGTTATTTAAAATTCTGTTAACGTGCACGAACGGCTCGCTTAGGCCTGGCCGTGAAGTTTGGTGCAGAGGAAGCAGAAAAAAATGAAAAAACTTTGAGTCCGACAATGGCGTTATTGTTTTCCTAAATCGAAATGAAGTATGAGATGTATTCCTTTTCAGAAAGTCTTCATGAAAGGCTAAAAGTCATACATTGTCCGTACCAGACCATTAAACATGCAGACGCTAAGCGAGTTATTCATCTCCTGCACCTTTAAACAGACTGGCTGGTGTCTCATTTCCCTGGCACGAATTTTACGCCTGCCAACTGGCCAAGGGCGGACCAGGCTTTAGAAGAGGATGGTCAAAAAGGCTTCAGGCTATATCCTGGAGCTCACATCCAAACACATCACAAATAGGATGGGAGCTCTTAATATCCAAATGTCCAGTGCAAGAAAATATCAACAGACCTGACCTTGACCATTACCAAGATCCCTATATGGATGGTTTCAGAGGTCATTCCCTGATATAGTTCCTAACTGTGAAGCAGAACAGGTTAGGCTACAGGATGAGAATGCCAGCTGTGCCTGGGCGCTGGCACCCCACCCCCCCCACACACACAAACTCATTTTATGGGGGCAGTGAAGGATTTGTAGGCTTTGGGATTATAAAGTGGGTTTGTGGGACAGGCTGTGTGGGGGTGAAGTGGTGAGATTGAATGCTCTTGCCAATGTGGGATTTACCATGTTTAAAATCAAATCAGATTGTCAGTGTTTAAGCTTCTATACCGATTGCCTCCCAACCCCTTAATGTAGTCTATTTCTGCAGCCTGGCATTAGCAACAGAGACGCACAGGAGAATAAATGAGAAACGTGACTTATGCTGCCAAAAACTCATCTTAACAGGCCATTCTAGAAAGCTTTTGATGTTTTTCAACAAGTGAAAAGTGTCCATGGCTGTGTGACTGTGTTCAGTGTTTATTAGAAAATGATATTTTTCGAAAACGTCCCACAATTGAGATCATGTGTAAATAGCTATTTTACACAGCAGTCCTATCAATGTCAACAACTGGATTTAGATGTCTGTGCCTGCTGGATTAAATAAATAAATAAATACAATAAAATACAATAAAATTAATACAAACAAACAGAATCAAATGGTCGATCATTGGCATGAAAAAGCTCAAATTCAGACGTAGGCTATATTAGCTTTAACCAAAGACACAGTAACAATAAAAAAATAAGGGCAAAAACAAATTATAACGTAATGACTTACAGTAAGTGAATTGCTGCCATAATTAACCTTCTCAATCTGCACAACTCACTCTGTGTAAATTAACCTGCCCTTGAGGACACCATTTTGGATGTAAGGATAATTTAAATTAATACTGTAGAGCGCTGTCCAATCCACTAGGTGTCAGTAAGATCTTAGCTTTGTAACTTTAATTGTCTTCCACTTCACTAGGCCTTACTAGTTCTGGGTAAATTTGGTTCTGCACCTCTAAAATGATCTCTAAAATGATCCCTCCCCCTGCCACAGCAAAAACATACAACAAAAACAACCAACGTAATAGAGGAATATAAGTATATATAAGTATAATAAATACAATTATCAGAGCTATCCAATAGCCTGGTGTTGGCCAAGAAGTACCAAAACTGATTTCAAGGATATTAAGATTACATTAAGAGGCCTTTATACAATATACAATTAAATTAAGAGGCCTTTATACAATAGGCTACCAATATTATACCCAAAATGCTGTGGTGTAAATTTGCCCAACTAACTAGAAATAGCGTTCTTTGTTGCTATTATTTTCACAAAAACCTTTCTTATGCACTACAAAATAAACTTTAAAGAAAAAGCCATTATATTCATTTATATAGCATTTATATTCCATCCTACTTCGACATTATACCTTCCAGGAAAAAATATGAATATCTGAGCAAAAGAAGTAATTGCTTTGTTTTTTTTACAGTAGATTAACCACAGTTTACTTTTAATTTCACTTTTAATACTTAAGTACATTTATTTTTATAGATAAATATTTTTGATACACCTAATATCGGACCAGTTAAGACTTTAATACTTGATACTATTATGGTATATTACTTTTACTTAAGTACATTTCCACCCTATTTCCATTACTTTTTCCACCCCTGACAACATGCACGCATGCACACACACACACACACACAAACACAAACACAAATACAAAAAGCAAGCCCGCAAACACATCCACACACAAAACACAGAGGTCATGCATTGTGCACGCAATAAACTATCCAGGTGGAGACCTGCTACTGCCTTGTTTCTCACAAGGACTTCTGGAGTCAGATTGTACATTGGTCTACCCCCATTAGTAGTGGAAGTATTTTCCATAGGGGTGTACACACCATAGGACACACAGAAATACACCAAGCCAAACACATACACACATACTTATCCTGACACAGATTCTCACATACAGATACACACTAATCCACAATCAACTGGCACATGAACATACACCAGGACACAAACATGGTCAAGAGAGATCGCTTCATGGCTAAGTGCTTGCTGTCAGTAAGATAAATAAAGGTATCTGTAAATAAAGGAAATCTTTAGTGCACTGAATTATATTTGCATGTGCATGACGTTCAACTGTACCTGTATGAACATCTTCTTGTCTGAACACAGACACTCAACAATGTTGCATTGTCATTTGATGGCATTTCATCATGTTTCAGGCCCCACCCAAGGCCTCCCACATCGTGGTGGCCTAACAGCTGTAAACTGAGCTATAAACAGCCTTCTCTCAGGTGTCCACATAACAGTATGTCCTCCAGGCGAACCCCCGATCCCATAAAAAAAAAGGTCTAGCAAGGGGCTACATAAACTGCAGCTCTCCTCTTAGCTCAAGTGGTGCTTCTAAGACAGCTGCTACAACAAGCTGAGGCCACCTGACCACTGCACCTTAGTGGACAGACCTACAGAATAAGCATTAGAAACAGACACCTGTAGTCTCAGCTGTTTTCTGGCAAACATAAGGGTTTTAACAGTGGAACTCATATGTGGCATTTGTACATTTTATGAGTGGGAAAACATAATCTCCCCAGCTTTGTCCAGTCGCTACAACTGAATAGCCTGTAAGCCATCGCTAACAAGTTCTCATCAGATTCCACTTTACTATGTTAGACATTCTAACCACACATACACACACACACACACATAGTTACACAAACATGTCCAGGGTTAATTCAGTCACAGCAGGAGGCCTAGGAGATATATGCACACCGACAGCTCCACAATGACAGCGGCAATGACACCTGCATTAAGTTTAAATACCATCAACAGCTGTGGCCATCTGGAGCTGCTTGGCGCTCAAATGTTTTTTGTTCACTGTGTTTGCTGCATACACACAAACAAAGAGGCATATGTCGAAGGACACATATACCCATGTACAGCTTCAGCCGCACAGACACACACCATGAGGTTGTGTTACCCCCACAAAGCAGACAAGCCACAGTTATTTAGTCTGTCTTCCCACTTTGTTTACCCGCTGTCATTTCTCCTTTGTTGCTCTGTCTCCGCCTTTGTTTGATGTTAACTGCTGACTGTAGCAGATGACAGCTGCAGCAGGGACGATGCCTGCCAATATACAGGCTCACGCAAAGTGAGTTAGACGATGGCAGATTGGATTAATAGTGATATTTAAAAAATTGCATAGAAATGATCAAACACTGAATGGTTCAACTGACATACATTTGTGAGAGATCTCTGTGGCTCAGTAAGATATTTATCATCTGCACCATTTTTCCGACAACAGTTAGCGCACAGTGCAAATTAATGTCATTTCTGCATTTACTATTCCCCTTAGCTTTGTTTCTCAGAGGTCAGTGCTAATAGCTTTGGTAAAGGAGCTACAAGGTGGCTTGTCCCCTCTAAGCTGACCTTACAGTGATTTGATTCAGTTTGATAAAGAACCATGTTTGCTATGTCTTGTTTGGTCAATTAAAACATATAAGAACTGTATATTGTTGCTTAGGTTGAAACAGCATCATTTCAGGGTCTATGGAGAAGACAGTAGAGCATGTCAGTGCTGTACAGTGTGTTATATAAATGTTCAGAAACTGTGGTTTCTGTTTGGTAGGTATGGGATGATGGTCAAGGCAAGGCAAATCAAGGCAAGGCACTACATCCTGGCATACAGTCAATTTGCTTTACATAAAAACATGTTTTTAACAGGATTTAAAAACAATGCATAAAAGGCATTGAAAGTAAATAATAAAATAGTATACAGTATATAAGAATGGTTTGCAGTTTATCAGAAAGCACTGGTGAACATTTTGTCTGGATTTAAAAGCAGTCAGTGTTGGTGCAAGTCTCAAATCTTCTGGAAGTCTATTTTAGCTATTTGTTGCATAGTAGCTAAATGCCACTAGACCTGAAAAGAGACCATTATAATAGGCTAACCTACTGGTACAGTAATAAAGGCATGAACAAGTTTTTTAAAGGCTTGTTTGGACATGTCTTGTTATGTTTTTAAGGTGGTAGTCGATTTATTTACTTGATGTGGCTGTTGAAATTTAGATATGAATCTATGCTAACACCAATATTTCTGGCTTGGTTTTTGGTTTTCAAAGACAGGGAGTCAGGTGTGAGCTAACTTTTAGCCTTTCTTCCTTGGCACCAAAGATAATGGTCTCAGTTTTGTCCTTATTTATTCTGCCACACCCAAGTCATTGACTTGTTCAATGCACTGGCACAGCAAATCTATAGGAAGATAGTAATTTGGTGATAGATTTGAGTGTCTTCCGCAGCAGGAGCATGTAGAGGTTGAATAGAGATTGCCCCAGGATTGAACCTTGAGGGACTCCACATGTTACATTAGTTAGCTCAGATACATAGTTGCCAATCAGAACAAAATAATTCCTGTCTTATAGATAGGACTTGAACCAACTTAACTGTGGTGGAAAGGCTCCACTTTTTTAAAAGAGGCTAAGTTTTCAGGGCCTTTGGCAAGTTGCCTGATTGGAGAGAGCTGTTAACTATTTGTAGTACGTCTATCGATAGGCAGTTAAAAACATTTCCAAAGAAACTCGCCTAGTCCCCTTTTTGTAGTATAAACATGTGTATGTGTGAGTGTGTGTGTGTTTAGAGAAAGAGGAACGTGGCAAAAATAAAATACCGCCTCACTTATTGCAGGGTTCACCCTGTGCATCCATGAATGTTACTTTTGGAGGTCACTTTGCCTGGATCGAGCCATTGAAAAAAAAGTAGTAAGTCATTTTGCAATAAATTAGGGAATAAAACTTCAATATTATATTAGGGTCAGCCAATATAAAGACTGAAAAGGCTGATAAATGTTTGCATATATTTTATTGTATATGTAATATGGCCTTTTAACTTCACAATCCACTGAGCACCTGGCCTTGTATTATGTTTATTCAGTCACACTATTATGGACTATATGTACATTTTTATGTAATTAAGTGTTCCTGTTCCAGCCACCTTTATTTGTTTAATATCTAGACTCTGAGAAAATGTAAAAATGTATCATATTAAACTTTGTAATATACCACTTTCATGTGAAATATCACTTAAATACAAAAATTTGTGCCACGACACTTCACAAAAGTCCAATTACATTGTTGTAAGCTGTTTATTCACCTGCAGGAAGTCAGTAATAATATGTATTGAAAGCTCTGTGACATTACAGACAGTACCTTTTGTCATATATGATGTTTTTCCTATGACCCCCATGTGTCTCAGCCTAGATTGCATCTACTGACGCTGCAGCTTCTCAAGATGTCACATGGAATATGAATAGCTGGGTGACATTGTGAACGCTGTGTCAGTACACATGATAATATCCTGGGGACACAAATACAGGTTTAGGTCTGAGGTCTGTTTATGCCATAGAGATTTAAGTTAACTTGGGTGTAAAGATCACAAAAACAAAACAAATAACGTTTCCAGTTTGTTGTTAGTGGACTAGCCCCATTAGTTTCATTTGATCACATCCCAAGATTAGGTTCTGCCAAATCAAACTGTGTGAGTTTCTCCTGTTCACAGTAATGAGTAGAGTCAAGTTGAAGTACAAGAAGTGTGTTGAGACACAATGTTACAAAACGCTTCACATGAAGAGAAAAAATTATTAATAATTGAAACAACTCATAACAGGAGAATAGAACATTTTCACAAGATAATATATTATGTTTAAAGTCCGAATTAAAAAAAAATTCTCTAACAGCGGCAGATGGGGCCTATCACTGCAGAAGATCACAGGAAAGCATACTGTACGTAAATTCAGCTTTTTGGGGCGTGGATGTTCCGTGCAAAGTACATAGTAACATTTATGAAATCACACCAAAGGGAAATGGAGTTTGCTCTGTGATGTTCTACTGGCAAGACTGAGAGGTAAAGTGTGCACGTTTCTTTTTCAATATTCAGTAATTATGCTGCTTATACTGCTAAGAGCCTCTCTCAAGGCCGATATCTCAAAAAAGGAAACAAGAGAGAGTACAGACTGTTTCAGGGTTAGACTCCTTCACCTTGAAACCTTTAAATAGTTCTGTCATGTCCAGAGATCCTCATGGTGACCACCAGTGTACACACAGAAGCAGTGCACAACTCAGTTTGCAAACATGCACACTCATGCAACACACATACTGTACCTTAGGCCCACGCACAAATTAGCAAGATAGCATGCACACACAAAGAATCACACATTCATCTACTTATGCATGCACAAGCACACACATAAATACATACACTCACACTAATCCTGCACAGGTTCAGTTTTTGGCAATAAGTCATGAACTTTGTATTGAGCTTACTTTCACACAGTCAGCAACCTAAAAATATCTGAAGGATCCTGGCTGGCAGCCCAGCCTCTCTTAACTGTCAATAAGTTATCTTCTGCCTCTCTAACGTTCGGCCTGTAAGCTACATGGACTGTTAACCACAAGGGCCTGCAAGCACCTGGCTTCATCTTTGCTTCTTTAACTGACTAAAAACTCTGACGACTTTTTCACTAGTTTTCAATTTAAAAAATAATGTTTTTATGGCAAATCCAACCAACGACTGTATTATGTTATTTTTCCATGTGGAAGGGATGATAGTTTAATGCAATCTTCTTCTAATACTCTAAAGGCATTTGTTGGCTTCCTTTAAGAAACTTTTACGGCCAAAACAGAGACTAATTTCACTGAACAAAAGTGAGTGCATTCCAGGGGGCTTTATCTGTACTTGATTTCCTCTTTAATGTGCACATACCAGGGAATATGAGGGCGTCTGAACCTCCTCTTCTTGTTTGCTTGTTCATGCCGTTATTTTGTCTCCTACCTCTTCCAGTTTTTATCCACCTTTCCATCTACTTGTCTTTGAAGATAACCACGAAGCATAGCTTCAGATGACAGACTCAGATAGCAAGTCTAAAGCCATCGTTTCTCATCCTATTTTCATTTTCTCCCTATGTTGAAGAACAAGAGCTTCTCAAACTGTGAACATGGTAGGTGATGGTTCAAGTGTTTAACCTCAATTATGTAACTTGGAAGAAGGGCAAGGATGGCCTGTTATAGTTGCTTCACTTTTCCCAAAGTTTTTTATGTGTGTGTCTAAATAAATTAGTTGTTTACAACTTAATACTACAGTATAAACCTCTTCCAGGAGCTCAAATGTTTTTCCTATTTATAATGTACGAGTGTGGTAGCAAAATAGCCAAGAAGGGAATGCCCACTTATATGAGTTGAGACACAGTTTTGAGGCACTATTGACAGCTGATGTATCTAAAAACACAAATTGTGACACTTGACAAGCCCTTCTCAAAACACAATATTTCACCCACCACGTAATGTAATGTATTTTAACGACCAGCACCTTCTGGGTGTGGACGGGGTCCTGGAAGTAGAGCCGGAAGCATTGTGGGGGAAATGTTCACTAGGGAAATGTTTATGATTAAAATGTTTGTTATGTGGGGGATTTGTGTTGTGCAAGTAGGTCTGAGTTAATTGGTTGTGTTAAGTTGACCATTACAATTTGTCTATTGACATTAAACACCATTATGGAAAGTGTGTGTTACCATGGAGACCGGACAACTTTTAAAGCACACTACTGTCTTGACTTCTGTGTGAATCATAATAAAGGGGTATTTCCCTTTGTAAGTGAGCACACGATTTCTCACCCTCGTTACAGTATAAAAGCCAGGCAGAGGGCCGTCAGAGAGCCGTCGGAGAGAGTGTCAGCAGTCGGAGCTGAGATTGCTTCTGCCAAGCTTCTGCCATTCACTCCCCAGGAACAGATGTGCCCTCAGCCAGTGTTGGAAACACCACCCTCCCTGTGGCGTCCCTTAGAGATAAACACCGCCTGTGAGGCACGCTACAGTGGGACCAGAGGACACAATCTGTTCAATATGGCATTAACTTTAACCCTGTTTCACGGCTTGGGTTAATGTCATCCCAAAGCCTGATAGAGTATACAGTTTACACTTGTCACAGTTTTTTGTGACACAAAGTGCAAAGTTAAAAGGACACGCCTCGATTTGTGTCCAGGCTTTCTCATACCCCCATCATCCTACAGAGGTTCAAATCATTCTCCACAGCCCTCCACAGCCACATGCACAGTGGTGTTTCAACTATAAACAGCAAGCTGTGGTGGAAATGTGGTGTTCTGTGGGTCTCTACAATCCAGGAGTGTACCTTTAAAGACAGAACAATCCGACTTTCATTTAGGTACTTATTCTGCATAGAGCCTCTCTGACACAAAGTGTCCACAAACAACTAGATGTTAAACAGCATGAATGTCAGTCAAAGTACCGCCGACCAAGGGACTCCACAGAGTCAGGCCTATCACTTTACAGGAGCCAATCGCTGTCAGACAGCAGGCCTCTGTTCACTTACCCATGTGTGTCCCGTCTAATAAAAGAAGTATGGTGGGTGGGGCAAGTTCAATGCTGGACACAGCGAGGAGGAAGTCCTGTCTGGGATTTCAGAGGGCTGAGGGTCACAGGGGGAGGGGGGGGGGTGAGGCCCTATCCTAAATCCTTAGTTTGTGGATGTCAGTTGACCTCTGACCCACTCCTTCAAAGAGGCCATCAAACTGAGATCAGTTTCCTACCTGTAAGCATCCTTGAGCAAGATGCCTAACCCCTATCTGCTCCATGTAATATCACCATGTAATTGTAAGTTTCTTTGGATAAAAGCGTCTGCTAAATGACCTAATTGTAATCAGATCTATGGAATTGATAGATCAGTTATAACCCAGGGAAAAGAATTGTGCTATCACCAGAATAAAAACTACACTTTTTGTCATTCATTTCGTTTGACAATCAGGTTCACGACACAAGAGGCTTTCTGTAATGTTGTCTGTAACATTATCCCACTGGAATGAGAGAGACAGAGAGAGAGAGAGAGAGATGCCCTGTCTCCTATCAACCTGGCATGTGTGACTCACATCTACTCTTCATCTCTCTTGGAACGTCCAAATGCCAGTTTCAACAAACATGCAGGCAGGAAGTGAGTGAGTGTGTGTGTGTGTGTGCTCGTGCGTGCGCGCGTGTGTGTGTCCACCAAGGGGACCAGTGTTATGGGAGAGAAAAAAGAGATAAACCTTTTATCAAGACCAAACCAGAGAGAGGGTGTCGATGACTCAACAGAACAAGAGCAAGACAAAGGATTCTATTCCAAGAACTCTAGACCAACTCTCAGAAAACCAAGGGGATCAATGCACTTGATATTTTTGAGATGTCATTACATCAGACTCTTCTCTGGCAACCTAGAACTGCCTGTTATTACTCTTTACGACCATCAAATCCACACACACACACACTCCTGGTCCGAGTGCCTCAGCCTGACACACTGTATCAGGTTAGACAACTTGTCTGTATGTGTGTGTGTGTGTGTGTTTGTGTGCGAACATATACAGCGAGTGTTAAAGGGGAATCAAGTGTCATCTCCTAGAAACTAAAAGAGAGTGTCTGGAAGAGGTGGGGAGGGAATGTGACAGGAAAGACACCGGGGTGGAGAGGGGCTTTTCAGAAAGGTATGTGCAATGATAATAATCTGGCCACCGTTTCAACTAGCAACTAACAATCGTTTTTTTTTTTTTAAAGCTTTCAGAAACCATATAAGGAGGGAGAGCTTTTTTCCTCCCCCACTCCCCTTTTTTTATTTTACTAGTGTGGGCTGAGTGAGTGAGCTCTAAAAATATAACATATGTCGGTGCAAGTCTGTGGAGCTGGGGGCCCTCACTGTATTGTTTTGGAAGATGGGGGAGGCTGAGGAAGGTCGAGGCCCAGAAAGAGTAACTGTAGAGTGGAGAGGGGAGAAGAGAGAGCGTGGGGGTGCGGGGGTGGGGTGCTTTACAGTGCGTACAGTACATTCAACATAAGATCTGTTTGAAATATTCTGTCCCAAACGTGATTACATTGGAAACGCAATTGGAATGGAATGGCTGTGAACACAGATCAAAATGGCAGCTGTGGTTCACATATGTTCACATATACATGTGTGGCACACATAATAGAAATCTGTCCTGTTTAACATAATCTTAGTGGTTCACATCTCATATTGTATAGCCCACAGTCTACAGTACGTGCATTGTATAATACCCTCTTCTACTTGCTGGACTAGGCTACAGTATAAATTAAATGTGCAGTACAAAGCGGGTAGGGTACAGACTGCATACCCAGTAACTTTGCCAGCAGTTAATGGTAAGTAATGGGTTAAATCCAGCTGACTGTGGGGGAGTTGGCCCAGAGCAGGGGAGAGCAGGGGAAAATGAAGGGACATTAGGGGAGAAATGAATGTGAGCCTGAAGGGGCTGTATGGATCACGTGTCTGCAGCAGCAGTACTCCTGCCTCCTGCATCTTTGCAAGGAGTTCAGCAATGTGAAAGACAGAAAGCTGGGGGAGGTGTGTTTCTAGAAGGAACGTGTGTGTGTGTGTTTGACAGAGTGAGTGAGAGTGAAAGAGAGAGATTGAGAGATTTATATGCACATGTATGTGCATATAAATAAATAAACAAATATCAAATCCACTGTCAAATGTGTTAGCGGAAGCTGAAGCTAATATGCAAGAAATCTTTGTCAAGACAGTTAATTATCTAATTACCTAAAAGCCATGTGACGAATTTGTCAGTTTTGGGCGTTTCGGGGCGTGTATATACGACCAGTTAAAATCTGTGTTTGATGATGGGGGCGTGTCTCCCCGCCCTCTCAGTGCTGTCTCAGAGCGTGCACGCTTTTGTTCAAACTCAAGGTTTCAGAGAGTCGTTCCATCACAGAGGTGAACGAACACACGGATTCTCTTAAACGAACCCGTTGAAATATTGCTAACATTCCTGTGCTTACAGCAACCGCTGCGGATTCGTATTTAAAAGTTTTTTTTTAAATGTTTGTCAGTCTTATTAGTAGACCTAACTTGTACGTAGGTATTTAGTGAAACAGCAAGGTGTCGCAAAGACAGCCGCGAGTCCTGAGACGAATGGGTTTGCGTTAAGTTTAGACAACTTTCAACAGTTTATTTTAGTTTTGGAGAGAATAGCCTGTCTGCTCTTATGTCCAGTTATTAGGCGTTTCATGTTAATGGTTTCTAGGAGAGAGAGCTACCTATATCTTTCCCTGTGGATATCTATGGAGAGGGAGTTCTGCACGCTCTCGCCCGCCTCTGGAGGTACTCACAGCCAGCCGTATTTTCTTGGAGAGACACGCCAAAACGACACCGTGAATGTTGACTTTAAAGACTGGATCATAGAAGACGACTAACTGCACCAAATTTGAATGCCTTTGCAAGGGGGTTGCTGGCTTTTGTGCTGCCGGCGGGGCTTCAGTTTGCTCTCACGGGACTATGGAGAGAAAGAAGAGGAAGAATCTTTTGAATTGCGCAACAAGGAGGACCTGACTCCCAATGGACGGGTAACTATCCACCTGCAGTAGACAGCCCTATGCCAAACACACAATGGCTCACCTTTCGCATTACTTGCTTCAGCGTGTGATAGTATGGCTTGTAATTAATGCAATACTAATAAAATAGAAGGAAATAAAAAACATTTTTTAGTGATCTTTTACATAATGTCCTCATATTTCAAGTCATCCTCTGACAGTTGATGTCAACGCCAGTATGAACAGACTTAAGACAAAGCTTTTTGCTCTAAATGCAAATTAATGTGTTGTTGCTTAAATCACTACAGACCACGAATTTTTTTTTTACGTTATGCCCCTTATGAGTGACCTCATGATATAATAATGTAACTCACTGGTTCAGAACACACTGAATAGTTCGTACCATTCATTTGTATGACCCAGGGTCTTTAAGGACTGAGCAATATTGAGCAATCCCACACAGAGTGATGCAAGCCATACAGCCCAGTGAAGAATTAAAGTGACCCTGTGTCCCATGTCCTCTAAATTGCAAACAAGACCGTGGCCTTGTCTTCCCTGTAATGTTAGTCATCTGATCAGGCACAGAGAGGTCAGTATTGTCCTGCCACTTGTGAAGGGGCATTGTTGCCATGAATTGAGGGTGCCTCTTTCTGTCTTACTTCAATGTACACTACAATGTACACTTACTGAGAGGGAGCCTTTATAATGGTGTCCAAATGTCGATAGGAGATGGCATCTGCCTCTAATCCTCCTGTCATCACTCTACATTCTGTGCTTAATAAATCTGTGATATATATATATATATATATATATATATATATATATATATGCCTGATATTATTTGAGTATAATAACTAAGAAAGCGGTTTGTGCTGATACTAAGGTTACACTCTCTGATGAAACCGATAATTGGTGCATGTAAGTAAACTCCCATTGTCTGCTTGCTATCAACTGACAGAACTGACATTTTCATTTGCATGAAAACGTTGGGAACAGATAAGTCTTCCACATTTATTGTACCAACCAACGTATAATGCCACCAACAGACCAAAGATAAGAGCAACATCTGTTGCCCAGGGCCATCCAGAGAGGTGTGAGTGTGTATCTCTGTTCATCTTGGCAAACTTCCCTGTCTTGATCATTGTGAGCCATCTGTCTGGCAGTGTTGACAGAAGAAACCCAACCGTTCTCCATACCCTACAATCAATACGTGATCAGAGTTGCACGTCCCAACGGTGATGCCTGATAGCCCCTTAAAACCTGCTCCTTTTTTCTCCTAACTTCCCTAACTCCATCATTTGAATGCAATCTGTTCACTCAGTCATTGCCAGCGAGTTGATCGCTGTCATTTGATGCTCCATTACCATTGGGTTATTTTATTGGAGGAAAAACACGCTTTGGTTTTTTTGGTGGGTATTGTGGAGCTGTGCCAGATTAACATAACTCCCTTTAAAACTTACGTCCTTAAAAGATGATCACCTGTGCATATACATAGGAACAATTGTCATAAACCCTATAGCAATAGCATAAACCCTATATATTGTCGCTGAGTTAATAGCACTACTATAGTGAGCGGCTATTCAATAGTTTCTGAATTTATTGATCATTGAAGGCCTGCCTGGTGAAAATGTTTCCTCTTGAACTGTGTCACTGGTGTGTGCTGGGTATCGTAACTCTCTGTCAATAGTTCATGCTGAGCCAATAATTAAGACCTCAGCTGACCCACTTTAAGTCAACACCATTAGCTGTGCTCCCAGAAGGCCCTCTGGGAGCATACGGTTCTAATCGAAGCTGTTTAGCTTTCCATGGTGTCAAGGGTGTGTTGAATTGGGGGCGGGGGGGGCAGGATCGGAGATGGGTTAGTGGGTGGGGGTCTAGGATGAGTCCAAGGGAAAGACCCTCGGGGCATGGTTCCATCGTCTACCTAGAATACTCCATTAGGTCCAGTGCTCGTCAGGCCACATTTTTAGACAGCTGGCCAGACCTCCCTGTGCTGTGTTTGTGTGTGTGTCTTTTGGGCTGCCCTCTGAATTACCCGTTTAAGCAGCCTCTGCCCAGGGCCTTGCCAGGGATGACCACAGTAACCCACAAGGCTGGTGGAGTCTCCCTCACTTAGGCCATCCAGCAAAACCACAATCTCCAGCGTCGCTCTCCTGAGCGCTGCCAGGAGATGCCATGATGTGTAGCTTACAGCGCAGAGGCCACGGGCAGCGCACCGCTTCTCGCTAGGAGTCTCGCTGAGGTCGGAATCGTGACTCAGTTGTGACGTTCATGCAGGCTCGGCCCTTCGCAGCACAGGGCCAGGCCATGTTTACAGTCCTTATTCAAAGAAACTGCTCTCCAACAGCTGCCCAAACAGAGCTGAATGCCTCCAGTGTTGGGACAGCGGGGCACTAATTTTAGGATAGGACATCCGTCATTCTCTCTCCTTTCCATGTTTTCACTAAAACGTTATTCGTCTACATTCACCGCCAGGTTACCTCCGCCAAGAGCCTAGGCTGGGCCAGTTAATAAGTGTGGAGTGCTGCAACGCATCCTGTTATGAGGAACAAATGGGCACGGCCCTTAAAGCGAATCTCATTAACCGGCGCTGCTGCCCTCGAAGGTGTCACGGTACGCTGGTTTATATTTGGTTTCTGCCGTGCTCCCTGCCTCACCACCTCTCACCAGCTCCAGGCCACACATCTGGTCTTCAGACCGACACTGGCAGAGCCCGAGCATTTCCTCCCAGTTACTCAGCCTCCCAGGGGAGCTGCAGGGGGAGATGGGGGAGGGGATGGGTGGTGCGAGAGCGGAAGTCAGCCATGGAAGGAACACATCACGGCATCGCTCTCTCTCTCTCTCTCTCTCTCTCCCTCTCTCGACAAACTGCTCCAGTCTGAAGTGATTCATTCCCTGCCCATCCAGAGGAAACGTGTTTGCCAGTACTCTGCATCGCACGCTATACTCATTCCTGATCCCACAGCCCAATTAGCAGCAGTGGAAAAAAACCTTCTAGAAAAATTGTTACTTGCTGTCGGTAGTTGTCCGATTTAATTTGTGTCATGAAAGTACGTTTCTGCAGTGTGATCTGTGATCTAGTTGACTTGAGAGGAAGTTAGCGTGGCCAAATCGCTCTTGGGCCACAGAGGTGGGGCAAGGACTATCCTTTCAGCCTGGCCTCAAGTCACAAATGGCTTTATGAGGCCACTGGGTTGTTGGTGCCGGGCTAGTTTGACATTTACACTGTCTCTCCTCTCCTTGAGTTAAACATTAACTGAATCTCAATATCCACACCATTTTTATATTTTCCCCAGTTGCCTCAGCCCATCGGGCTCATAACTGTCTCATGGCACATTTCCACGTGGCCTATAAATTCATGTTTTCTTTGTTATTTTGGAGCTATCCAAAAAGAAGCAGCAGTCTGTTTTTGCAGGGCAAATCTTAGGACGGTTTGTCTAGTAGTAAAGTGTGGTGTGAGAACTGCTGAGGGGGCTCAGAACTGACCTGGATAGTGTTTCAGGTAGGCCAGCTGCCCAGGCCGGCTAGGGGCAGCCGCAAGACCTGGTTCAAGGCTGTGGCTCGGGAGAGACAACAAGTCAGGCATGGTGAGACACAGTACTGCCCTGCACATCGGGGAATCTGTCTAAGTTGCACACAGGCGAGCTCTGATGTCTGATGGGGTTTTCCAAGGTCAATTTGGGGAGTCCTGGGGCCCATACGCTGTAAAGGAAACCCTCCTCTTTCATCCCTTTCTTCTCGGGGGCGTTCTGAAATGAAAATTTCAGCGCTCCACCCGTGAAATTTGATTTGGCTTGACTGCCAATTGGGTGGGGGGGGCATGTGTAGTCCTGTACCCACCCCTTCCATCAGAAATAAGTGATTCTCTTTTTTTCTGTCACTGTGACGGATTCCCATTACCTAAAGTTGTTAGAGATTAATGCCAATGTTCAGTAGACCAAATTATGTCATCAAACACAAGCGTTTTCTCTTCATACATCTCATTCTACTTTACCATGGCCACTGTGTGCTATAGCTGTCAGTTCATAGGAACTAAAAATGAATCTAGACTTTGTCAGCATTACCATAGTGTAGTAGTTGCCAAAGTGTGATGGGTTACGGAATGCTTTAATCTTTAGATGAAATACTGCATTTAAAAAAAACAACTTTATGTTCTTTGGCTGGTCTTTTTGCTCAATAAGTTCAAAACCTATAGAGGAAACTGCTATTGAATAAAATATGATTTCTCCTATTGGACTGGGACTCTCTAAATCTGAATTTGGAAAAGACACGCTGTGTCAGTGTTTTTAACATGCTGTCAAGGACCACGACTATTTTATATTTTTTCTTACATAAATGGTGTTATGATGTTGCATTCAGCTAAAGTACAAAGGCTTACTCTGTTCCCCACTCCCAAAGTTAAATAATCCTTTTGCATGCCATATTTTGCCCCCACCAGCTGTACACCTGTAAGCGAACGCCCAGCATTGCAGGAGCAGAGCAGCAATGCCATGTATCCGCCAAGATTGGCTTTGTGTTCTACTATAGCATTAGCAGTGAAGGAAAGTCTGCCTAAGAGGGACTCCCTGCTGGTAGATAGTTTTGGGGACAGACTTCTGTTTGTTGTTATTATCTGATCACCCGTTTCTCTCTCTCTCTCTCTCTCTCTCTCTCTCTCTCTTGTTGACAGAGTACTGGCGAGGTCACGGTTTCTCAACCAACAAGTGTAGCCAATGGAACCAATGGGTAAGGACAAAAGCGACACACTGGGAGGGGGAGAAAAAAAACTAGGACGTGTACTTTCAACGATCGGAAGTAACGGTTCCTGATTTTACACCGAATGTTCCCCCGAGCTCTGTGTGTTTCACCAGGCACATGCGGCAGCGTCAGTAAAGGCCAGTCACTTTATCTTTCGCTTCCTTCAACTAAGCACGATCACTCATGTGGCTCCCTGACGCAAGACACCGTGTGCCTGACCGCACACAATGCACACATAGGCCAACGTACTCTCCCCGATCAGCTGACATTTCTGTGCGATTTCTCTGCGCTTCACAACTGTTTTTGCAATGTGTCCGTCCTGTCATTTGACCAGCCTCTCCACCCAACCCAAAGAATGTTATCATTTTCGCTTTCCCGCTTTCCTCTCACTAACCTCTCGCTAATCATTTTCATTTAGCAATTATTCCCAGCCTGCAATAGTTGTCTTGGAGGTGCATACTTATTTTGCAGTGTTTTAGCCCAGGTTGTTGTGACAAATTGCACTTGGCAGGGAGTTGCTCTGCTCACATGGGCATATGTAGCCACACACTGATGCCATGCAGCCCACAAATTGACGTGTCCAGTGGCTCGTCTTCCAAGACTTGGAAGACCTCATACAGACAATGCTTACACATGACATGGAGAGACTAGTGGGCCGCAAGACAAAAGTCCCGACAAAAGTCCCGACAAAAGTCCCGACAAAAGTCCCGACAAAAGTCCCGACAAAAGTCCCGACAG
>JAOEHI010000023.1:1345020-1364191 GCA_025447815.1 Percopsis transmontana
CTCTTCCGATCTCCCTCTCCCTCTCTCCCTCCCTATCCCTCTCTCCCTCCCTATCCCTCTCTCCCTCCCTATCCCTCCCTCTCCCCCCCTCTCCCTCTCCCTCTCTCTCTCCCTCTCTCTCCCTCCCTCCCTCTCCCTCTCCCTCTCTCCCTCCCTATCCCTCTCTCGCTCCCTCTCCCTCCCTCTCCCTCTCCCTCTCCCCTCCCCCAGCTGACTGAGATCATGCAGCTGATGAATGCCTACTTCAGTGCCATCCGTCGCCAGCGAGGGAAAGGGGACGACGTGGGCATCGCTGTCACCGAGGGCACGGAGGTGGTGGGCTTCCACCACCTGGCCCCGCCCCCCGCCCCCACACTCCTGGAGCTGCCCTCGCACCCCGTGTGAGAACCCCACCTCCCCACCCGCCAGCCCCTCCTCCTCCTCCTCCTCCTCTGTGTGCCCCCCTGCCCTCGGCCCTCAGGACCCCCGTGCCTCCTCTGCTGGGAAACAGGGCTGCAGCCAAAACAAAGAGAGGGCTGTTTTCACTCGCCACTTAAGCGAAAATAAGCCCCTCGCGGAGCCTTCCAGCCCCAGGACCCCGGCGACTGTGTGGGGGTGGAGGCAAGGGGCTTGTGTTTTCCCCGAGTGAAGCCAGAAACCCACAGAGAGAAACCATCGTGGTTGCTGATGAGGTGTCACGCGTACGCCCACGTCCCACCTCGTCCTGTCACGCAAACTTCTGTTACCACAGCAACGGCGACTTGCCCCACCCCACCCAGATGGCAACCGGCAGGACTTATAGTAACACTAAACTGTGGTATGAAGGCCTGGCTTCCTGTGGAAACATTAGTCTCTCTGTCTCTCTGTCTCTGTCTCTCTCTGTCTCCGTCTCTCGCTGTTTCTCTCGCTGTCACTCTTGTACCGTGCCATATTTGCCTTTCCTTGAAGGTGACTCTGCCTCGTGCACTGCTGGAATAGTGGTGAGAACACTCTGCTTCACACACGCATGCACACGCCCACCCTCGTGCTGACACGTTCCTCAGAGGCGGTCAGTTTTCATAAGAGCCCAGCCGGGTTTGCATTACCTGGAACTGTTGGTGCAGCAGCCCATGTGAACTTGGAACTGGAAACAGATGTGGAGCTCTGTAGCTAAGTCCCTTTGGCTGCTATGGCCGTGCAGACTCATCCCTCTGGGACTATCAGGTGTGTGTGTGTGTGTGTGTGTGTGTGTGTGTGTGGCTGCCTGTGTGTAACGTCTGTGTGTATGTATATTTGAGCTGTTTTGAGATAAAGGATGGGAAACTGTTTCTTGGATGGGACATTCAGGATGTGGATTAATTCGGTGTAATAGAATCCAAAGGATATTCGGGGCGCTGTCTGTGTCGTTTGCATTAGTCTGTCCCTCGCCACGCTGCTCGTCTGAGCTGTAATCCCTGATCCCGTTCTGTTCCTCAGCTAAAGCTTTTTGATTGATTGGAGCATTTAAATGTCCATTTCGTTACTTATTATCCTAATTTAAACCCCTTTCAGTAGAAAATAAATCAGATTTTTAAAAGAATGTTGGGATTAATAAAATAGTTTTTAAACAGGCTTTGAGCAGACATGAACCCCCTGGACCCTTGGAAATTTGCGAGGACACGTTTATCTTTCACCCCCGTTCTGTTCTTCAATATTCCAATAGGGCCATTATTGTATTATTATTTATATGTGGACTTTGTCTTTTCAACCGTCTTTCTTTTTTTATGTCTCAAATGTGGACTTAGCTGCATTTGAATATTAGGTTTGCTTTTACTGATCACAAAACTATGAACGCCTTTATTGTTTTGTTTTTTGTTCCACTGAGCAGGTCGAAGATGTGTAAATCTTATGTAGCACTCCGGTCTGCGGGGAAATGGCAGACCGCCTCTGCGTTCACTATCTGGCTGTTTGTCTCGCTCATGAAGCCAAAGTTTTGCAGTCATGCGTTTGATCATGGACCAAAGATGTATTTTTATAAGCTTTAAACGAGACGTTATCCTCTAAGCTGGCAGCCCCCCTACTTTCTATTCACTAATTTCATTTACTTGTATATCCCTTCTTTGTTAATTTTTAGTACGCCGTGTTGACAAAGATAGGGACGTCCTCTAGCATGCACAATTGTTATTTTATTGTAGAAACTAAAACCATATGTAGACTATAAGAATCTTTTTACAGTATTGTCAACTGCACAAGAACATGTGTTAGTCAGCCCCCCCCATAACACTGTTGTCCGCTCACCGTGGAAGGCCTTGCACAGCTAGCCAGCCCTGTCTACTGCCTACATACAGGCCCTAGCTTTTTCTACTGCAGCTGCAGGCAGCTCTGAGCTACATGTATGAGGTGGTAAATGAAATCAAAACTGCAGAATTATCTTTGTATTAAGCTTGTATGTTTGTATGCTGCATGGTACCTTTTTTTTAATGTAATGTGTGAATAGTTAATTGCACTATTTGTTTTTAACTAACTTGGAAGTGCAATAAAACCTATAAATACTGTATGTAATTAATAAAAATGCACCATTGTACCATATATTTAGTCTTTGGTACTGTTGTTCCGATTCAGGCACCATTTCCTTCAGAAAAAGGGGGCTTTCTGGTGCTTGTGCTTGTCAAGCAGTGTAGGACTATTGTTTCCAATCAGACTTTTAGAAAAGAGCACCAGTTTGGCGCCAAAGGCACAACCCTGAAAGCTATCTACTTGAATGGCTTTTCTGGATAGAAACAATAGCTGGTTGAGCAAGCATTGCCAAGTGCCTCTACGTTCCCCTTTTGAAATGAGCCATAGCCAAGTTAGGCACCCAACCTGCTCTTGCTCCAGGTAAAAGTGTGCAGAACAAGTAAATAGAAAAAAATCTTTATTAATCACTTTAAACAGGTACAACAAGGAAAGCTAGATGAAATCATATATACTGTACATTTGGATGACTTGAGGTAAATGCAACAGAAGCTGTTGAAAAAGAATACAGACAGGCACAAGGTTAAACACGGTTAAACATTTTTTTTATTAAATGGGTGCAGCTATGGGTGCACCAATGCAGGTATTATGGGAATGTCAATGCAGATTGACAATGGGATTCCATTTAGGATGGGCAACAGATGAGTAATGTACATTAAAGTATTCTATCATGGCCTGAATATCATGAGTTCTTATGATTGCATGTACATATGAGAACATAACGGCAAATAAGGTTCACACTTTGTCAAAAGTTTTGGACACTAGCAATGATAAATGGGCCAGTCAAATTCGGTCTGTTCTAGTCCTCCTTAAAATGCTAATTCCCCATGCTATGCAGATGTGTGCTGCTGTAAATCAACAATACCAAAACCAAAACAATGCTTCTATCAGTGTAAAAACAGACCAAAACAAAATGGGTTCACTTCATTGAAAAATAATGAAAGATTAAGTTGGAATTATAACTTAATATTTGTTACCATTTGTGCAGGTTGCAATTAGGCACAGACTGTCTCTAGAACCATAGGGCAGGATTGGCAACTAAAAAACTAAAAAAATGTTTAGTGGTTAGCTTATGCATTATGGCCATTCTTATTCTGAAAGCCAGATGCTACTAAGCAATGTCATTCCACGCTGTATCAGATCACCACTATGGCTGAACAATTTGTCTTGCAAGCATCCTGCTTGCTAAACGGCTCAATATTTACAAGGCATAAGTGTGAAATAGTAATATTGGTTTTAGGGAGCGAGGAGAGATGATGCATTGGGGTGGAGGTAAGACGCTGTAGTTGAGACAGGAGGCTGTTTACTGCTCCTGTGTGCCCCAGGAAATGTAGTCGGGCCTCGTGGCTGCACTGTACTCGTCTATGAGCTGCTGGACCACCTCGCGAGAGTTGTCTAGCTCGTCAAAGTTGTCCTTGAATATGTCCTCTTTACGAAACTGCTCCAGGAAGGCTTCACGCTTACGCAGTTTGTCATACTGACGGCATGTGCGCTCAAACAGCTGTGGGAGAAACCGAAAAGGAAATTCAGGGTACTTAGCACCTCATTTATAGTGTTTTCACATTTCAAGAGACTGTATTGACTTTTTGCTGAAAATGTCTTTGACTCTGATTTAAGATGGGTTTTCTGCAGTAGTTTGAGTTTTATTGGTCATTTTTACTTAACTATATCAGCATTGGTAATATACATACATTTGATATAGATGCTGTAACGTGGCTGCACACAAGAGGTTTGCATTGTAACGTCAGCATTTTGTTTGATCCCAATAGCACACAATATAAAACAGGACAACTACAGTGCATTTTCTACTTCTGCAGTATAACAAGTCAAAGGGTAATTTCTATGGCATTCCTCTTTTAACTGCTACCTTGAAAGTCACAGTTCAAACGTAATGCATGTCCTTAAGTATTTACTCAAAACAAACACAGGACACAGATGTGAGTAAAAAAAACTTCACAACAGAGGCGACCCGAGTGTTGACGTGGGACTGGTTGCTCTGTGAGGCCACTTACGGAGGAGATGCTGGTGTGATTGGCCATCATCAAGCCACTGACTCGATGGGCGGAGGGCAGGTAAGGTGACTTCCTGGACAAGGCCACCTGGATGCTGGCAGGACCCCAGGGAATGAAATTGGCCAGCTTACGTTCCCTGATCCTCTGGAGGCTTTTGTGCACCTACCGTCAACAGAAACACTTGTATTTATGTTGGGGATAGTACGTTATTTAGGGTTTGGAGGCTGGATCTTTAAAGCTCTACATATGGCTACACACACACACACACACACACACACCTGGGTGGGGTCGACCTCTCCCTGGATGATGTTGAGGATGGCGATGTAGCAGTGGTTAGTCTGTCTGTCTCTGCCTGTGGACACCATGACGTTCTTAGGCTGCAGGAGCCTTCTCATCACATCCAGCACGGTGGTTTTCCTCACGCTGGCCACCTGGAACACAGACGATTTGGCTGCTTTTTGAGCCACCACCCCCAAGAACAAGCGGGCGAGCCCCCTTGGGCATGCACACACATGCACACTTAAATACTTTTATTTGGATATAAAGTATGAAAGATCCAAAGAATTTTGGGAAAAGGTTACAGTATGGTAAAATCAGAAACTGGATGCATGCACTATAGGTAAGATAGCATCATCTAACCTCTAGACACACATGTTTTACTGCACCATTCCTGGAGAAATATGATCACTAAAATGATTAAATATTCTGACGGTGTAGAAAAATATATACATATTTCCGTTATTATATACATCTGCGTAAAAGGAAACTATGCAGATTGGATGTCAATGGGAGGTGAAATAATTCCTGTCTTCTACCATTTCTCATTTATTATTACAAGTGGTGGTGTGGAAACAAGACTGTAGAAACCTCCAGGCACAGCAGACTGGATGTGTGACTGTGTCATGTCACACATTCAAATGTTAGCTTAAGCAATGAGCACAACCCACCGATTGGTCAGTTGTGAGCGGTGTGTAGCCAGTCATGAGGAAGTGGAGGCGGGGCGTCGGGATGAGTGACGCAATTAGACCAATAAGGTCGTTGTTCATGTATCCCGGATAACGCAGGGTGGTTGTGCTGGCAGACATGATGGTAGAGACCTGCGGGTGGAAGGTTAAAGTGAGACAACAATGGAATGTGGACAGCTTACATGTGATAAATGAGACCTACACTTAAGTGATGACTAACTAACTAAACTAAAATCCAGTCAGACTCGTGTGAAACTTACCAAACTAGTTTCTAATTGCCCGTTTAACGTGCTGTGAGCTTACAGTATTTTGTCTACCTATCCTTTGACAGTCTTTTAGTGGTGTTTGACCGTGCTCATGTGTACTGTAGGTCGGTGGCAAACAAACTCTTTGTGAACGCCTCCAGATGACCCTGACCTGGGAACACTCACCAGCTGATTGATCTGGGAAAAGGAGGGATTCTGGATATGCAGTCTGTCTGTGGCAATGCGGTTTAGAGCAGTGTTATCCAGCACCACCTGACACACAACACACACACACACACACACAAATAACTCGACACGAGAAAACGCTAGGATATGAAAAGAGCAATATGCGCTAATGCTGCCGAAAGACCGGAAGGCTAATGGGTAGCGAGACAACACAGTACAGTCCTGTTCGACAGGCTGAGTATAAAATGCTCAGTGTAGGGCCGTGACAGGGGGACCAATTCTTAGGCAGATTCTATTAGCTCTCAGGCTAACTTAATCAACCTGAGGGCCTTATGCAAGACCCGGGAGGAAGTAGGTATTAGAGAGAAAACACTATTAGAGCCTATCTCAAGCCTAATATAATCATCAATTTAAAACCAGGACTTAATAACCTACATTTGCAATGCTTCAATGGCGGGGTTGTAGTTTGCTCGTCTTACTAGAATGCTGCGCATTAGTGAAGACCGAAATGTGAAATTCTATAGAAACAGTGAGGGGAGAGTTTATTTGGACAGAATGGCCTTCAGTAAGAACTAAGCACTGACAAATACATGGTCACATGTGAAAGATTAGTTCTGGAGCTTAAAAGTGCATTGATTTCAGTAACAATCTAATATAACTTGTCTAACAAAATTCTCAAACTAATTTCACGTTGACATGGCATTTTCAGCCTTGCCCATTCCTCTTTCAACATGTGACAAGCCTTAGCTAGGCTTAGTCTACTGGGGGAAATCTAGTTTAAATGCAACCTTTAGTCAGTCTGCAGTGATTTGAAAGCCTGATAATATAAACAATTTCCTCATTTTGTGAGGTCCCGGAAAGAAAACTCGAAACAACCGACAAACCGTGGTAGTGAACCTGTAGTGATAAGTACTGCTCACCACACAGTCTGCATTCTGGGTGAGGCGTTTCAGTGTGAGCAGTGAGTTGTATGGCTGAACAACCACGTCACTCATCTCGTCCTGGTTAGGGAACACTGAATACGTCTGCACTAGCTTCTTTGGGTACCTGAAGACAGAGGCGGAAAAGGTCAAACTACTGCAGAAAAACACGATTTCCCCGGCCTAAATCAATACCATTGCATTAAGGTGGCTGTTCATGCAGTGTGTGTTGACCTGTCATT
Organism: Percopsis transmontana; assembly: GCA_025447815.1. Classification (NCBI taxonomy): domain Eukaryota; kingdom Metazoa; phylum Chordata; class Actinopteri; order Percopsiformes; family Percopsidae; genus Percopsis; species Percopsis transmontana. Next base: position 1,352,042 of record JAOEHI010000023.1, read on the forward strand.
GAGTTTCTCCAGTAGATAGGAACCCAGGCCCGAGCCCGTCCCTCCAGCAATAGAGTGGCATAAGACAAACCCCTACAAGGGGACACAGTTCCATGTTACAAGCGGTTCGAGACAAATTCAGTCATGTGCCACGTTTGTGTTTAGCCTACACTGCAGCAATGCAAAAGTGTGTGGGTGAATAATTGCCTCCCTCGCGAGGCAGTTATATAAATGGGAGCACAGCCCCACCTCGCAAATAGGCTCCCTCTCACCCAGGACAGCCCTGTAATACCTGCCTTCTACGCTCGCCCAGCTATTATCACCCGACATCCCGCACGCCACACCCTGCCAACATACACACTCGCACTGTAGCCTACCTTGGCCATCCAACGCACACACATAGCTACACTCAATAATACTGTGGGGTTATAATGTGAATGAACAGAAAATGCAGACCTCCAAGGGGAAACTCAAGTGTTATTTTATGGGAGGTTGGGAGTTGAAAGAAGTGTAGTGTAGGAATAATACTAGGGCTGGCTGGGGCCCATACTGTCTGACACACCTGTTTTACATAGACTTTCTCTTAAATAGCTTGTTTTATGTTTAAAGAAAGACCATCTTCTACCACACCAAAATTACAGGAGCATATAAATAAGGGGGAAGAAAGACTGAATACTACAAGCTGTGGGTTTACATCATTAAGTCACATATAGGAACAATCAACAACTGTCATATTTCTTTAGGATACAAATTAAATTAGCTGCCTGATTCAGATTGCTCAGCAGAAACCGAGTCGCTTAAACTACTGTCTAAAGACAACAAGCACATTTTTAACAAAATAATCTAAATATTGGTTCAAACAAAAAGTGTAAACCCTATATAATAGTAAAACGTAATTTTTTAAATTTAAAAAACACAAAACCTAGTGACGGTTTTGTTTTTAAATTATTGTTTTTTTACATTTTACTCTTTTGTGGTAGAGAAGAGGGAATACTTAGTTATCAGGACTTACTTCTAAACTATCGCTGCCATCTGCCTCCCGGTCAATGATATCAAAGATATCTTCATGGATTTTCTCACCCTGGAAAGACAAATGTTCCTTATTTCATTTAATTAAATTTTATTTGTTGCAAAAAGGTTCACCTGTTATTTGTTGTCATCACCTGTGAAAAGCCACTGGCCCAATTGTTTCCTGCTCCTCCACCGTGCTCGGAGAGGTAAATGTTCTCGGGGTTGTAGAGGTTGGCGTATGGCGAGTTGAGGATGGAATGGATAACCCTAGGCTCCAGATCCAGAAGAACAGCACGCGGGATGTAGTGTTCATCATCAGCCTGTACGATGCATAAACAGGTAGGGCTTGGAATTTGATGTAAATAAGTATAAGGGGTTATGGACAAGATCATTCTGCAATTTCAAGTATAACACAACCACCAGTTTTGGTAGGGTATTTCCGTATGTAGTGCAAGCATGCGTGCATGAGCAACATTTGCGTTTTCACCATGAAAAATATGTTTAAAAAGAACTTCAGTTGTACAGAGATTGGATTCAAACTGGCATGAACATGTCCTCCAGCAGTCCTGTGCATGCAAGTGTGGTTTGCATCCCTTTCGTGGGCAGATATTACACAATACACTGTATCTGCCATGGCCAGTGGTTTAGTTTGTGCTACAACTGCGCCATCAAGTGTCAGATGAGATTGCTGCACTTAAGAAGCACGCTTCATCACAAATATCTTCCCCACATACATTATTATGTGTAATAATACCCGTTATAAATGGATACATATTTATTAAAAAAAAAAAAAAAAGTATAAATAAATATATTTTCGCCTCTAACGTTACACAGCTACGCATCGTAGTGTCTATTCTGTGTTAAGTTATTTAAATCGGTAATATCTCCATCAGTGCTGCCATGTAAGCAATCAAGTAATCAACAAGAGAGACTATAGCAGTATTAAAATGACCCGATTCATATGCCACACTGTCACCTGATAGAAGAATACATCTTTTCGGTCTGTTCCCTCAGTTGCAAACTCCTCCACAATCCCCTCTGGACTAATACCATGCTCGGCACAGAGTTGCTTCCAAAACTCAAAACCAACTGTCAGATATAAAATTGAATTAATTGGTTAGAAAGGACACAAACAGTTTGTGCAAATTGTAATAGTAAATTTAACGATATTAGGTGTCGATATGTGTATTGCGAGCTAGCAACCAAGACATTTTAGCTACAGTAGTAGTGTATTAATAAAGTAACTAGTAAAGACACTGTTATAAAGATTCAGAACCATTAAAATCCATGTTTAGACTGATCGTACAAGAGAATGATAGCTAACGTTAGCTGCAATAGATAACGTTTTGCATGCAGATCCCTCTCAGTCATGGTACCGGTAACGTTGTAACTTCTGTATATCAGCCACTTGGCTACCGTAACAAGCTAGCTCGTGTACTAAGAGCCAAGAAAATAAAACGGAACCAGTTTAAACATACTTTGATTTCCACACTGTCCTAGCTGAAGGGTTATGATTTCTCGCGGCATGATCGCTCTTCAGTAAGTCCTTATTTAGCTAGCTAACTAGCTAAATAAAAACAGGAATTGCAAACTGCGCCTTCCCGCTTAGTAAAGACAATCGAAGGCAGCGAGTGTGTTTCAGATCGTCTACCGACTGGAAACATTAGCGAATTATTCATACCGCCGCTCAGGCAGCGAGTACATCTAAAATACGTCTTGGAACTGCTGCACTGTGAAGGGGCGGGCACAAACGTTGCTCTGACCGAATTTTGACAACGGAGCAACTTGATTGGATAACTGAAACCTTCCACGTGTTTGCAACCAGCCTACGGCGTTAGAGCAAGAGAAAAACAGCTGGCGCCATATTGTCAGCGTCTAAAGCAAAGGCTGTAGTTCTGTAAAAATGACAAAATAGTAAGTGTCATGTTAAATGTGTGTGTAATATAGCATTTGATTGTAAAATGTAAAAGATTGTATCAGAGCTGTTACGTGTCACGCAATAGCATAAATATGTAGCTTGTAGCTCTACCTTGGCAGCGGATAGCATCACACCCCGATCTTGTCAGTGAACTTAGCTCAGCTACTCAGCGTTGGCTCTTGCCCCGCAACCAACCGGCAACCTGTTTACACCAGTGTTTATTTTACAGGCTTGTCCAAACACCACTAAAGACCGCGTTTATGATGGCGCACGCCGGGGCAATGTGTGATACAAACCAGGGGGATTATGAAAAACCTGGGTCAAGTATCTGCTTGCGAAGCCGACCATGCTCCAGCGAGAGAGACGTTCAGGTGCAGATTGTCAAATCCTCACTTCAGGCCAGGTTAGGACCATACGAACCTATCCTGACCTACCTACAGTCCGTCCTGGTGTGGGAAAGACCTTTTCAGTGTGTGCTACTGTACACCGCGGTTAACATTGTTTTTTGGTAAGTTATAAGCCAGTTAACATTCAACGATAATTCGTTTTGATCGCTTGTTTCACATTGCAATGCTATAGTGTTAAAGCAATATATTAAGACAACAGAGAAATCATCGCTTGGCCGTTATATAAAAGCCAACAACAGATTATTTTTCACAGTGTAGTCGTTACACCTGTCAATTCACGACAGGCCAGATGGCTCACTACTGTTGCTATTTATATACCGAGAAAGCCGTGTGTTAGGAATATACTGCAAAATACTCTGCACAAACCTGTCTAACGTTAACAGTTAACTGTATATGTTAACAATGTATATGTTAATATGGTTGTTGAACTTCTGCTTTGGAAACTGTAATTTGTGCTCTCATACATAGGTAGGCCTACATGTGTATTTTTTATTTATTTTTTTACACATAATACATAATAACATAACATAATAAATAGTATTTGCCAGTTTATTGCAACCAGTCCTATAGCTAAACTCTGCAGATGATATTGACCCCACTTTTATGCTAGTAAAACAAGAATATAAATCACTAAGTATATGAAGGAAAGTAATACAATTGTTGAACATCTAATCTATTGACTTGTACAATGGTGTTTTAGCTATATTACTTGACCTGGAGTGAGACCGAGACAAACAGGCCCATTCCCCTAGCTCAGTCATTCAGCCTTTATTTGATTAGACCGCTAGGCTTTCTTTTAGTTGTGCTTCAGTGCACTCTAACTGGCACAGGCAAGTTTCAGACCAAAGTAATGCAGCGTAACCCGGACCAAAGCAAGGAACGATTGATCACATGTATTATTATTATTATTATTAAGATAGAGGGCTGAGGGGTGAGAGTACCAATAATTGTAATGTGTAGCCTGCATTATCCTAAAAGAAAGCCCCTGTGTTGGTTTTGATGGGGAAATGTGAGACAGTACTAGCTTTAGGAGCTAACCTAAGGTCCCATTCCTACAGCCTGTGTGTAAGAGTCTGTCGAAATCAGTATTTGTCAATATGTGAACATCTCTGTCCTATAGAGGGATACCAGAGAGCCAAAACTGTGTGTGATAATGAAAAGATATACAGTATACAGTTTACTAATTTAGTCAATAAATAGGACGGGCATAATGGAATCCCAGTGTTCATATGAATACTGAAAGTGTATTTAATATGATATTTTTTTTTATTACAATTGTACTCACTGTAAGTTTCTTTAGAAGGTGGTTCTGAATATGAATTCTTGCATCACTAATTCATTGTTGGTATGATAGTATTGGGATTTTTTTTCTTCCTCTTTTTCTTAAATTATAGTTTCACTAAAATGATAACAGGCCTTAGGAAGAATGCCTCCTCATGTTATGTGCTCTCTTTTTGTCATCTAGGTTCTTTGTCCTGACTTCATTTCGCCTGCTGTTCCTGCTGGCTTCAGGCCTGGCTGTGATTGTAAGCGTCGATACCTGGAGGAATAAGATTTGGCCACAGATAAGAGGTGTCACACATTACTCCTGTGGAGTTTTTCTATATTCCTCCAGGTTTCTGGAGTTCCATTCTATTTATCTATTTGGTGCATGTCCATATAAAAAAAATCTAAAAATGTCGTCTTTTTTTTTTTTTAACATTGTCGATATTTTTTTCTCTCTGTGTAGTTAAAAGACTGGATGAATCAGAAAATGAGAGGTATGTTATGGTAACTTGATACAAATCAAGGGTCTGATGGAAACATATCTCTATCTTGTGCAGAGGACGTGTTGACATAAAAAAACAAAACTTTGAAAAGCACAAATCACGGTTCAGGGGCAGGGGAGTTTAGAAGCATGTGTCTCCACAGGGCTTCCATGTGTCCTTTTTAAAAAGTCTAAAATACAATCATTTAAATTTTAGGCCTTAAAATGTCTTAAACACGATTTTGACAGCTCCTCAAAATTGATTAGATTATGAAGTTAACGTTGCTTTTATAAAGTTAAATTGATCTTATTGAAACCTTCAGAAACCCTGCTCCAACAAAACAAAACGCTATCCTTCTTTTAACACCTCCACTGTTGAGTTCCTTGTCAGTGGCAATAAGACCTCACCGTATCCCGTTTTCATTTCCTATACATGAAAACCCTACAATGTCCTCAGGATCCTGTACCACACGCCCACAAGTTTGTGGGTTTCTCAGATTATATCTACTGTAACTGCCAGGTTGTATTCACATACTGTATACATGATGACAATGTGGAAGGAGAGGAGATAGTAGATGTCGCTAATGTTTCCTGTGTCTACAGCTGGGGCCTGGTGCAGCCTGGGATCCTCAGTGTCCCTGAACTGTGCCACCACATCGCTGAAGCCTGGGTTAGTGGGATGGCCTTCACCTCCAGCATGGTGCAGTACAAACGGCTCAACCCTGGCAAGGTAAAGACGCCAGAGGAGACAAAGATCTTGCTGGTCAAAGCGTTGCTGCAATGTCCTCATCTTTTCCACTGTCATGGGAAAGATGTCAGCCTTGCCCTTGTCATGACACCCTGCCACTGTTAGTTTGACCTTCCACAAGGCCGCACATTGAATTATTAATTGAACTAGTTGTAAACCTTGAATACATGACACCGCTGTTAAGTTATCATAATTGCTGCCTCAATCCCATGCACATTTGTTTTTCACTGCTAGTTCTGCCTACTGACCTGTGCAGTCTTCGCCTCTCTGGCTATGGTTGGAAGCTACATTCCTGGGCTGGTGCTGTCCTACTCTGCTGGTGAGTCGCTTACAGACTGTACTGCAGGCAGAGGCCCATTCAAGGAGCCATGATGGCAGGGATACATACGATTGCTGTCCCTGTTTAAAAATGCATGGGTGGTGAAACCAGATCTGCGGGGGGCTGGTCTGTGAGGTGATTAAAGCCAGGATAAGTCACATCAGCAGGGAGCGGGCTAGCTAGATGGGTCTAATCCTCTAAACACTAATATAGGCTGGAGAGACGAGCCTTGCCGGGGCCCTCTGCACTGACGCCTCTACCAGCATTGTGAAAGCCAGATATCTTGATGTGTATTTGTCTGAATGGAGATCTTACATGGGATTATGGGCTTCTCTGTTTAGCAGAGGTGATTGGTTTAAATCTACAGTATATAGGCTTGACATACCTAATGGCCCAAAGCAACAAAACGTTTCTTTGGCTCTCCAGTGCTGTCTTTTCTGCTGGCACCCCTGGCAGCATACCACAGGGTTTTCCAACATGTGTGTGTGAGACTGGAGCCAGTCCTGCAGCGGCTGGACTTCAGCGTTCATGGGTACATGATGTCAAAGCCTATTGATAATCAGTGTAAGTATCCCTATTTACACCTACTGCTTAAATGTTATTTCGTGTTTCAGCTTTGGAACACACTGTCCTACATTCTATGTCACACTTGCCCTTCACTTGCTATATAATAGAACTAGCTTAATTTCCACATAACGCCCTACAGTATTAAACTGGCTTGTCAACTATGAGGCATCGCATCACCCCACCCTACCATTTCATTGCATCTGCACAAATCAATAAGTTATTCTTGTAACGCTTTAAATGGCAGGCTGTCAATTACATAGTCATTTCTGGACGTTAATTAGTAATATATGAAAATTGTCCATTTCAGTTAGTGTTACATGTCATAATTTGAATGACTATCTTAATTACTCAATAATTAACGACCTGTAAATGAAAGCCTTATTAGTATTGTTTAGAAACTATAAACTGTACTATTCTGTACACTATATCTGTGTGTTTGCTTTGCAGTCCTGCGTAAGTCTATTCTCGGTGCCACCTCTGGTGAAGGCAGCGACAGCGAGGAGGAGTTGGCTGCTTTCTGCCCCACAGTAATTGATCTGTTTGTTATTAAAAGTAACTCAAAATTTGGATAGTTGTCATGACTTTATTATTGAATGTAGTTCTGCTTGCCTAATTACTCACATACAGGCTTACTGTAGGATTATTAGGTTTCATACAGATTTAAATTAAAGAAATTAAAATCAATCTAGACGCGTTTTTAATTGTCTACCTACCATCAAAATATACAGTGGGGTCCAAAAGTCTTAGACCACTAGTTTGCATTGGTTTCAATCGTAATACTAATTTTTTCATTACAAAAACATGATGACCCATGTTATCCCAGCAAGATCTGACAATGTTCCAAAAAGCTTCTTGTGAGGTCACAAAATGCTTGGCTTATTCAGTACCAGTGCCCCCATAAATGTTCAATGGGGTTGTGGTCAGGTGACTGGAGAAAAGTCCATGACAGTCAGGACTCCTTTGTCTTCTTTGGTGTTTTTAAATGTTCCTGAATCCTCAACCTTTCTGATTATTTCCAGGTTTATGTAAAAATCTTTTCAATGTGGTCTCAGACTTGTGGACCGCACTGTATATGTAATATAATATGTAATGGGTGGAATTAGTCCAATTGTTAGTCTTTTTTTTAAGGGGGTGGAGAAGTGTTTATCTTGTAGCTGTAACCTTTTTATACATACTGTATATTCCTAGTTTGATGACGAGCTAGTTGCCAAGGAGCTTGCGATGACTGACTCGGAACACTCCGATGCTGAGGTGTCCTACACTGAGAATGGAACCTTCAACCTCTCCCGAGGCCAGACCCCGCTCACCGAGGGCTCTGAAGGCAAGTCCCTATCAGTTGGTAATGTCCTCCTGGTCCTGTACCTGACTGGTCCCTGATCTAATCCTATGTGTGATTACTGTAGATCTTGACAGACACAGCGACCCAGAAGAATCCTTTGCTCAAGACCTCCAAGACTTCCCCTCCATAAACCCAGATGCTACTCTCATGGATGATGACGACGACACCAGCATCGGACTGCCCAGTCTAGGCCAGTTTGGGCTGGCTAGCCAGCCGGCTTCTGTCCTGGACATGGACTCGGACCAGGATGAACTGGACACAGAGCTGTCTCTGGGCGGCCTGCTGCCTACCTCTGACCTCTCAGGCGAGTTGGCTGGAATAATCGCAAGCAACATGATCCAGGCAGCGCTGGCTGGGGCAATGCAGCCTCGGCCCCCTGCTGGCCAACGCAGGGAAGGACCACCTAGAGCCGGGGCCCACCGCAGCTACCGTAAGCAGTCCAGCTCTGAGCTGGACACAGACTTAGACGGTGAGGACTTCGAGATGCTGGATCAGTCCGAACTGAACCAGATGGATCCTTTCGGGGGTACGGGGGGCACTAGACGTGGAGAAGGCCCGGGGTCCAACTTCTTGTCCAACCTGCTGGGGAAACCACAGTGAGGGGGGTGAGGGGTGCATTGTCATGAGGTGAGTGTGTGAGTGAGTGAGTGAGAGAAATGATTTTGCAGCAGCCTTATTCCTAATTGGCTTTAGTTTATAGCACTGTGAAGTACTTGAGTCCTTTTTCCCCCTCCATTTCACTTTTTCCCTTCTTTCTCTTGTGCTTTTAAACATATATCAACCCGGAAAACTTTGTGTTGTAGACCGAGCAATAGGACACTGAACCATAAATGATCTCAAGACATTAAATGAACCAGCAGTATTTCTAGAATCTTACCAATCTGGTGAAGTTATGTACCTGTAATAAGTGTTCTATGTATAGGGTTCATCAATGGAACATACACATACCCATAAAGACACACTTTTGCTTTGAGACACACAGGGCTATTTAACACGGGACCAAATATAACATTCCTATTGGTGTGCGTTTTTCTTTCACAACCCCCAACTGAAAGCAATATCTCTTATATTGATATTTTGGAGCAGCATTTCATTAAGTTGATCATTTTAAATAGTGCTAAAGCTATCTATCTATTTTTTTTTTTTTAATGTAGCACATTTTTGCCCCCTATGAAGTCTTATGTTTGTTAAATGCTTGCCCTCGGCTGATTGGGATAGTATAGAGCATGTCATATGATTTAATGCAATCAATTCAGTTTCTGCTTTCAGTATTATCTAGTTTTTCAGATATGAATGCAACTTGATGCATTTAACAAATGTTTATGTACTAAGGCAAGAATGTGACCGTAAATCGGTAGATAGCGGTGTAAGTAAAGATGGTATCTAATGTATGATGCTAATGTTTTCTGTTTGAAGCAAAGGAGTTCATTCTTTTTATTTTATGTGAATACAGCTAAGTGTCCCCATTGAACAAGTCTCATTATTTTTTTTTCTGATTATAGTTTCTTTAATAATTTTTAGGTCCACTGACATGTTTTTCCCTCTTGGAATTTCTGTTTTAAATCAATGTGATCTCTTAAGGAGAATACAATATTAATGAATTCATACATCTTTTACTGTTATATTAGAAAAAATGTTTACATTACAATCTAATATATAGTTCTAACCTTCTTGAGTATGTCAGGCTCGGTAATAATTTTGTGCTTGTCATTCTATTTTATTTTGTAACGGGTGAACAAAGACCTTTTTATGTTTTCATGACAAATAGGAAATTGCATAAAAATAGGAATGGCACCTGACCATTCTGACTTGAATGAGCCACAGCTGGAGATCAATTGAAATTGTATCAATCAGAATAATAGTGCTGAATACTTTTAAAAAAAATTGTTCAATTATTATATTGTCATTTTGTAAAAAAAAAAAAAAATAGCTGTAAAAAATTCTGTACAATAGATGTTTTGGAAAAGTGGATTGATTTCAAAGAGGTTATTTTGTTTGAATTTGTTTTGTCCAGTTCAGTTCTAACAGGAATGTTTCTCCTTGGTGCTCCATGAAGAACCAGTTCCTCTGTATGAGTGATCTATAGTCGATATAGTGATGTAATGTAACAAGTCTATTTTGCCTCTCTGTAATTGGTTTTCATATGTTTTGATGTGAGAATCTTATTAAATAAAATATTTGAAGTCAAGTATGATGTATTCCTCTACTTGTTTGTGTTTCAAGTAATATGACTGTTTTGTGATCTAGGCTACACTTAACATCTTTAACAAGTGTTTTAAGGTTATGAAATTCCTATATTTAATCCTAGGTGACTGCAAACAGTCAGCAAGATATAGAAAACCCAAGTTTCTATTTATTTTAAGTTTGGGGTAGTCTTAACCTTTGTGTGGTAGCACAGCAAGCTGAATTACAGTATCACCCTTATTAACATGAATCTAAAAAGTGTGAAGGTACTATACAATTTCCAGTATTACAGTATTGAAATTTAGATATTTGGATTGTTATGGCCTGGTATCTAATAACACATATTTGTAAAGGAACACAGAAGAAAAAACATCTGCTTATGATGCCTTGCATGCATAAAGTTAACGCAACGGTGTTGCTCTGTTTTGAGTCACTTCGCTGTGACGCATTTCGCGCGAAACTAGCCCAGGTTTGAAATCTTAGTCGAGTCAACTTTAAAAATGAGCAAAAAGGATAATGGTAAGTTTACAATTCATCTGAATGATCCTGCTAAAGACCTTATTGAGACATAACAACCAGAGGACATTAATAGCACCTATCTTGAAGTGAGCAGTAATATCCAATCAATATGTAAACAAGCTAACGATAACTAGCTATTTTGAAGCGCTGCTATTAGGACGAATAAAATCAACGTTAGTAAAACTCTCGTTTTTTCCTCTAAAGCTGGTCAGTCATAAATCACTGTCAATAAATTTAAATGTGCATTTCTATTTCTTGCTCCATAGTAGACTACAGTATCATGACAATTGCCCATATTGCTGTTAGAATTCTGTCATTTGAATGCACGTTGTTCAAGCTCTGTGATGGTGTCTCTAACATTTACTAACGTTATACCTTCTATCACAGGTCTGGTACTCATTCTTAACTATTTGAATGAGAAGAACCGTCCCTACAGTTCTCAAGATGTCTTTTGTAATTTACAAAAACAGCATGGATTAGGAAAAACGGTGAGATTTAAACCAATATATATAAATGATAGTGTAACATTTAACTAGCTAATTGCTTCATTATGCTTTACCAGGCAGTGGTCAAAGCCATGGAACAATTGGCCATGGAAGGGAAAATTAAAGAGAAAGCGTACGGCAAGCAAAAGATCTATTTTGCTGACCAGGTTAGTCACCATGGTAAAGTCTGTCTATAGCCTGGTAAGACCATCCTGATTTTGCAAGCCCCACAATGTGTCACTCTGCATATATGAGAGGAACAAATCATGGAGTTTGTGTGTCAGAAAATATTTACTGCAGTTTTACAATTTTAAATAATGAAACTCCTTGTTACACCCACAGAGCCAGTTTACAGGGGTGAATGACACAGACCTCAAGGCAATGGATGGTCAGATTTCAGAACTTGGCACACTGGTGCAGTCAATTACCCAGAGCTGCAGACAACTGGATGCAGGTGGGGTGAACTTATTTAGATTTTTTTCGATCAAAAGTCATATTTGGCTTTATCAATACATCATATAAATTCCAATAACATAGTTACTTCTGCAGTATTGTAGTTGTTCACCAGTCATTTAACAATTTTCGTTAAATGTTTTCACTGGACAGTTTAAGGGCCATGATTGTGTTTGTACAGTTTACTTTGAATTAGGTGTTATGTAATCCTGTGCAATCTGTTCTTGCAGAGCTGAAGGAACTCAACAGCTCCCTCACTACAGAACAGATGATGTCAGAAATTAGAACACTGAAAGCAGAGTGTTCTGGGTACAGCGCACGTCTGGATAAGATAAAGTCTGCCACAAATCACATCACACCAGAAGAGAAGGAGAAGGTAAAAATTCTATCTGTGCTTCTTAATTAAAATAAATGTTAGGCCATTTTTTCAGATGCCTTAAAATTCCTTTTTATATCTCATCTCACCCCCCCCCC
>JAOEHI010000023.1:1364291-1394139 GCA_025447815.1 Percopsis transmontana
GACGCGTAAAGTTTTACAGCTGTTTACACATGCTAACACACACACACACACACACACACACACACACACACACACACGTGCCACTGCAACATCAATTCCAACCCCTACTGAAGTGTATCTTGGTGCTTATAGTGTAGTGTAAAACTTGTGCCATCTGGCAAACAACAATAACAGTTACATGGGACAGTGGTTTGACTCATGCTTACTCAGGTAAACAGCAGGAAGTAGTGTTGTTAAGGCGCTCTACACTATGCTTTCTGCAACTACAACAGATTGTAGTCACAGTAGTAACACTGTATCATCCACTTTAATTATCATGTGGTTGTGCCTTGCCCTTTAACACGAGTACAAGAGCTAAGAGACCCGAACTGTGCGGCTGTTACGACTGTGATGCCAGCCCTATAATAAAGTGAGATTTTCCCACATTCATCATTGTTCATGTTTTTGCCCTCTGTATTTCTGTCTGGGATTCCTACCAGGTAAAATGCACATGCGTGCACGTCAGACAGAAAATGTCTTGTGGGCCTGCTAGGTAACCGAGTGGGGGCAGAGAGGCAGCGGGTGGGGGTGATGCGTGTAGGTGTGTGTGGGGGGGATAAGAGAAGGAGGTTTGGCAGCAATCCATGGCAGGCTGGGCTCGCCGGTGTGTTACCTCCATGGCCGGGGCCCCAGAGGGCCCCAGGTCCAGAGTGCAGGGGGGAGCACTGGTCCTGCTGCGAGGGCTAACAGGCGGGGAGAGGGAGGGGGGCAGAGAGCGCCTGACGGGGGCTCTCTCAAACAGCTGGGGAGGGAGAGAGGGTGGGTGGGTGGGGGGGGGTTCAAAAAAATAATGGATGAGAGTTATGGGATTACACCGTGTAGCAGTCACAGTCATTCACCCTTTGAAAGCAGCCTAGCGCTGCTTGACTCTGCTCGGGTCCCTGGCCGGCCCAAACACAGACGTTCGAGGCCCATCTGTGTGGCTGGTGATCTGTGAGCCCTGGCTGATGGTGTGTGTGACTGAGCTCTGTCTGATCTCCAGGCCTCTAGCAGCACCAGGGGCAAGCCGACATATGGCACCTGCTGCTGCAACAGGAGGTAATAGGCCCGCCCGTCAGCGTGTGTATGTGTGACATCCTTAGTCACACCCTGGTGAGGTGTAATTTAAACCATCGGCAGCTGGTTCAACAATACCTCCAGTTCGGCAGCTATCTTCTCCTCTTCCCGCTCCTCCTTCTCCCCGGAGGCCAGGGTGGGAGGCGTGGAGGCGGGGCGGGGGTTTTCGGACACCGTCCTCCTGAGCTTTATGTGAGGCTTCTGCGCCTCGGCCTCGTCCGACTCAGACTTCTGTGACCCCAAACAGAATTCCTTCAGAGCGCATTCACACCAATATGTGGGTCACGTGTGGCTGTAGGGGGGGCTCATACGTCACCTTCATGCTCTTGCCGGGGATGAGGGTCTCTCCACTGCGGGTGGTTAAACCGGGGGATGATGGGAAACTGCGCCTCGGAGGCGGCGGAGGGGGGGACTTGGAGGGCTTCTCTGTGCGATAGCGAGGCACCGTCAGCTCGTCTAGAAGAGGGCGTACATGGAAGCTTTATGTCAACAGTCACATTACAGTATACTGTAGCGTGGAAAACCCTTTGCCACGAGTGTCATCTCAATGTTTCAAACAGGGTCATTTTTTTTCATTTTATATGATTTCCTGATCATATTTTCATGTTTCATCGCACCCAGAACTAAAACAGACTATTTCTTGAACATTCATTTATATTATTGAGCAACTGACTGCTGATTTGGCCCATTTGATTGGCCAAATGCAACTTGGCCTGGATGTTGACCAAGGGTGGGGTACGGGTGTGTGGATGCGTCTCTGTGTAAAGAAGACTGCACATATTGGGCAGTCTGAAACGTACAATTGGTTATTTGAATGACGCCTAGTCGTGTGGTAGAAACAGGCACTGATTCTAACTCACTTGTTTTTTCTGTAAACAGGAAGATAACCTGGCAAAATAGTAACTGTTTTTACTTGAATACAATCTAAGACAGCAAGACCCATGCTAATACTAGCTAGAGCCTGTTATGTACAATACCCCCTCCCCTTTAAAACCACCATCTTTCTTCTCAGATAATGACAGCTCATGTGGCTGAATCGCACCCGACCCACGTCTGGATCCGGACTCTTTTCCGGACAGCTTGTGCTGGGGCTTGCCGGGCCGGTGCTCCGGGGTGCCTGGTCCACTCTGGGGCGCCTGGGAGGACGGTGCGTTGGAGGAGGGCTTGATCTGCTTGGCGGCAAAGTCCAGGTCTGGGATGGCCTTCATGAGCTCCGCCTGAGTCTCCTCCAGCAGCCGGTTGATGTCCTGGGCGCTGTACTGCGTCAAACTGGCCCGCTTCTCCTCCCAGTCGCGCTCCGCTGCCTGGGGGGTGGAGAGACGGATCTGAGCGCTGCATGAACACACAGTCTACTGTTTCATGCTAACATGCTACCGATGGGGAGCCTTGAGAAGCGAGCCTTAAACGATCATTCAGACCAAGTACTGTAGGTGGGGAGAACAAGGCGGAGGAGGATGTTTCCTACCAGACGGACCTCCGCCGACGAGGCCTTGTCCGAGGCGGAGCGGCGCTCCAGCTCCTCCAGCGCCCTGCCCTTGTGGGGGACAGGAGGATGATTGTCCCTGTGGGAGCCAGAGGGGTTCCCGTGGCTGTGGCCGTGGCCGTGGCCGGAGTGGGGGGTCCAGTTAGACAGGCTGTTGCCTCCGCCGAGGTCGTTGATGTTGAGCGGGGGGCTGGTGGGGAGGTCGAAGACATCCTTGCCGTGCTTCGCTGAAGAGCTGGAGAAGTCTTCCGGCTTCCTCCATATGCCCTCGTTCGCATGTCTGTAAAAAGGGCGTAGTGTGTACAATCTAGCATCATTATGGGATTTCATCATCTTCATAGGTAAGTATTGAGTAAGTATAATCATTGTATTGAGGCTGAGGCATTATTCCAAATCCAGAAATCACCCAAAAGCTTCTTACAACCCCACGGGGGGAGGGAGGGTAATGTATTTCATTCTATATTTTCTATATTTAATACACACAGAAATATACTTCAGAACCTCATCCATTAGCAGCTGGGTTATGGTGCACAGCACGAGGGCCCATACTTGCGCATTGTGGCGAGGGTGTCGGTGATGCTCTTGCAGCGTTTTAAAAGGGCGTCCAGTCGGTGGGGCTCTTCTTTTAGGAACTTCACTGCTTCCACTTCTACCCTGAGCACCACCCTCATCTTACTCTGCAGGCCGGGGAACTGGTCTGGAGGACCAAGGAGACAGTCAAGCCAATGATCTTTCAAAAGGAACTTTTCAAAGACACCGAGCAATAAAGCAAGTATTTTTAAGTCTCTTAATTGGCTTGGTCGTGTGGCGCTCGCTGAGGCTTTGAGTGTCTGCACAGCGCCAGACTGATTAAATGTTTGACAGATTAGCAGTGATTGACAGATAATCAGTTCACTGGTGAGTAATTAGTGTGTTTGGAAGCAGCCTGGAGAACACAGACTGCATGCTTGCCTACGTGGGTGGGCGAGCGCGTGACTCACTTTTAAGTTCTGTTAGTGTCTCGCCCAGCTTCCTCAAAAGGGTGGCTTTCTCCTCCAATTCCTGCACCGTCACCAGCTTGTGGTTGAGAGACGACTCCTTCTGGATCTCCTCCACCGACTTCTCCAGGTCACTGAGGCAGAACGGACAGAAGGCTGAACAGCAGGGGCTTGTGGGCTATAACGCACAGATCTTGCCGAATAGTTATCCCAGAATGCTGCCGTATATCAGACATAGAGTCACTGAACTGGCTGCCAGATTGTCCCCTGAGGATTACTGGTGGTGTAACGGCTGATAGCTGAACTTCTCTTTGGAGAACTTTAATCCTGCATCAGTTCTATGAATAATTGACTATAATTGAATGGAATGAAAAGAATAGTGAATACCACTGATAAGCAGAGTCATTTTAATTTATTTTTATTTTACTTCAGTCCTCGAAATCTGACCTAACTACAACATTAGCTTATACTGAATGAACCAGGACAGTTACTGTGTTGTGATTGGCATAATAAATCACAAAAGAATACATAAAACATGGACATTGACGGTATATTTATGTTCAAATAAATGTTAAAATATTATTGTTTATTTTTTGACACGGTCAGGTAAAGGGTAAAACGAGTGGTACTGTTACTCACTGGAGCTGTTGGATAATGAGCTCTTCCTCATTAAGGTACTTGAGTCTCTCCTCCTCCACCAGGAGGCGCTGTCTCTGCAGAGGGTCCTCCTGTTTCCTCAGGGCGTCAGCCACCCGCACGTTGAGCTCTGCTTCTGTCCTCTTCACCAGATTTCGGATTGAGTCCTGGTTCTGGAGCTGCACAAACACACAAGCACATAATACAGCATAGACGCACATACACAGATTGTTGGTTATTTTTTTCTTCCTAAAACCTTACTTGGACTGTTGCATAAGGCTGCTGAAATAGATTGGCACGGCTGTGCTCTGGCCTTAGGTGAATCGACCGCAGAATGCATCAACTCCGGGCTATAGCTGCCATTCAGGCAGACGACCGAACCCAGAGTTACACAAACAACTGAATTGGAGATGGAAAGTACACTCTGTCTTGCCCTATCATGAGCAGTCTTCCTTTGTTATAAGCAAGTACGTGTTCTGTCTTGTCCTTGGCTAGGCATGTGTATTACATTGTTGCGGTAACCTTCAGACTGTGTTGTGTCCTTGAAAGCGCTGTGTAGTACTGCAGCAAGCCGTTTACTGATCGAGTTGCTAGTGAGGGAACCTGCCAGGGAGAGAAAGTGTGTCTTTTGCATGTGCATGTGCTTGTGCGCAAACACACCCAATGTCCAATTCAAAACCATCAAGATCCCAGGGTGTGTTTCCCTGTGGAGAATAATGAATGCTTCTTTGATCCCACAACCAGGATTATAAATGGAATATTCTAGAAGGCTTAATGTGTTTAACACAAGTACTCTGAGAAGCAAGCACCTGCTAAGCAAAGAACTTAATAATTGATCAGCCTCATGTTTCCTGGAAGTGAAATGAGACAATATAACAGTAATGTTTGCATTTACCCCATACAACTGGTCACATTTCAGGTTATTAAATAGTGATGCTGGTGGAACAGTTAGGCTAACACAGTTAGGCTTTTTTTAAAGTAAATATCTCTGCTCTGCGCATTCTCTCTTCTTCCTGGCTGCCTACTTTTTTCTCT
The DNA here is from genome assembly GCA_025447815.1 of Percopsis transmontana. Taxonomy (NCBI): domain Eukaryota; kingdom Metazoa; phylum Chordata; class Actinopteri; order Percopsiformes; family Percopsidae; genus Percopsis; species Percopsis transmontana. Next base: position 1,369,518 of record JAOEHI010000023.1, read on the forward strand.
TTGCATAATTCATTACACCTGTATAATTTAAACTGCTGGCCATCTCCGAGTGCAACAGGACGGGTAAGAGGGTTGGGGTCATGACTGGGGCCACACTAGAAAACACCAATGGGTCCTCTGTAACACTGGTTTACTGTGGGACCCCAACGGGACTGCGGGATACTTTCAGGGAGTTTCCATTCATTTAACATTTTTGAAATAATATAATTCCATATTTTTTGGTGTTACCTTGATTGGCTGGATAAGTGGGAATGGCAGAATAGATCATAGACGATTGGTTACAAACCAGAAATTATGTCACACCAAATCTGACTAGGTTAGACAATGATTTTATTATTTTATTTTATTTTATAGCTAAATGACATATTAGACTGATTTCAAAATAAATCCATCCCTTTCAGGTCCTTTCAGAAAACACAACAAAACACAAAATGTTTATGATTCAACAAAAAAAATTAAAAATACAGAAATAAATAAATGACATTGTATTTATTTATGTTTATTTGATAGGGACAGATACAGTGTACATAGACAAACGCAAAACAGCTATCCGATTGCAAGTATCATAGTGTTTATAGCAGATGCTAATTTGCAAAACCGTCTCTAGAATTTTATGAGAAGAGATTGTGGACCATTTTAATAAACAGCTGTGCCTGTTGTTCCGTCATCTTCCCTACCAAGAGAGGACTTGAGGATTCTCTCCTCTGTCGTTCCTCATTTAACTCATTATATCTACCCAGCTCCTCTTCCTGTAACCATGGTAGCACATGGAACAGAGAAGAAAGGAAAATAAGGGATGACTTCATCTCGCCATTTATTTTAACATCTTCTATTTTCCTGTCGTATTTAATCTGATTCCATGTAAATCAAAGATACTGTATATTTCCGCAACAGCACCCAGCACACTTTAAACATAAATTGAACCTCAGCTTCTTTTTTTCTTACAGTATCTTTCATCATGAATCCTCAAAGAATGCGATGCCCCGAATGTGTCAAACAATACAGCTACAAACGTAGCCAATACAATCCAAGTGTACTTCAGTGTAAACAGATGTTATTTCCTACTGTATTTTCCCATGTGTTATGTCTCCACCTAAACAGCAATGGAGCATTCTGCAGGTCTCTGTGGATTACCATGTACTTTGTATGACATTGTATCAGATTAATTAGATTCTAGGCAATGAATTAAGAGTAAGTAGCAGCTATTCTACTAAAAAGCATTGAAACGTGAGTCTATGAGGTATGTAGAAATAATGGAATAGTTTGTCTGGCTAAGGTGTATAACATTGAATATTTATACATTTGATTAATAAAGTTCATTATTAAATTATATATGTTAATTATTATTAAATTGTTTATTTATTTGGTTGTGTTTGTTACCTTTTGTACCTTTCTGTTTAGTTGACCTCTATTATGGGCCCAGAAATTTTTTTTGTGTGTAAATAATTAGTTTGCTTATTTTGTTAATTAAAACGTTTTTTGGGAAACATTAAGCCGGACTCCTCATGCCTGCTAGCTCGGTCCCTCACATATGGGTATTATATTATATGAAATATAAGTATGCATAAATATAAATACAAAATATATGATTAAATAAATAAATATAAAGCTATTCCAAAACAATCTCACAAGCCAGCAAAAGCGGTTGGGTCCCATCACCCTCCTTGGGAACCACTGGTCTCATGCATTAGCCCTGTGAGTACAGGTGTCTCACCTGCATCTTGCGCAGCTGGGCCAGCTGTTTGCGCAGGTCGGTGGCATTGTGCTGCAGGCCTTGCAGCTGGAGCTGCATCTGTAGACGGCTCACGCTGGCGTTAGAGGGGGGAGGCGGCATCAGAGCTAGGGGAGCCGACGGTGTGAGAGCTGCCAATCACAGAGCAGGACACAGGGGTCACCGGGAGGTCACCAGGAAATAAATGGCTTCACTTAGGCGAATAGTTTTATACTTATTGTACAAATACACACAAACCTACTGGTACACGCACACACGAGTGCAGTGGCACATATGTGTACACACAAAAGAAAAGAGGTACATGCACACACACACACACTTATGAATCGACATATTCATAAACGGCCCTTTAGAAATGTGAACCCGTACTATTAGTGATCCACAGAGAATTGTAATCAGTGTCTATTGAGTAGTGTGACACATGGGGATAGCCATGCTCTTATCTGACCATGGGGCTATGTGATTATGGCCATTAACTCTCCCGCCACACACACACACACACACACACACACAAAGAAACCCATTTTCCCAGCCTTGGACTCAACATCCCTCTGAATTTCACAGATACACACACAAAGGACAGACAGCACAAGGCAGGAGACCTGCTCTCTCGGGGGGGGCAAAGTGGATGGGCGGGGGGGGGTCACCCAGAAGTACAGACGCCACGGCTACCCAGCCAACACCGCGCACACACACACACACAGGATAGAGCATTGAGACAAAAGGGTGATAAACAGGAGAAATAAAGGGAGAGAAGGTGGTGGAGAGCAACTACCTTTCCGTTTTAGCCGTCCAGCTGAAATATAGAAAGATTGAGCCAGTTACCAGAGATTAATGTGAGAGAGGAGAGAGAAAGAGAGAGAGAGAGAGAGAGAGATAGAGAGAGAGAGAGAGAGACTAGATAATCTCTAAATAGAACGTGCAGAATGAAGTCCATGAAAACACAGACTATACTCGTGAGGGCTAAGTGGTTTTTTTTGGGGCATTGTCTCAATCTTTGTGGAAGCTTGAAAGGCTGCTGTGCCCCTGTGCCGGTCCTGTGAAGATTTCGTCGCAGGAACGACTTTTATGTGGCAAACAATTTGTGGACGATTGAGAAGGTGGGATAAACAGAATACAGGAGGAGAGAGTGACAACAAAGGTAGACAAAGGAATGTCAAGAGAAGATGAGAGAGAGTGATAGATAGATAGATAGATAGATAGATAGATAGATAGATAGATAGAAAGTAAGTGGAAAGTAAGGAAAATGTGTTAAGGTTTGGAAAAAAAAGCGTTATTATTAGAGAAATGTACATCTAATATCGTACCTAACCTGGCTCGCCCCCGTTACCAACTGACAAAAGCAATCATCGTGTCAAAATTCTTTCTATGTCAGGTCAATCCAGAAGGTCACAATTTCCTATACAAGGACCATTAAACGGACTGAGGCTGACATCAGAGTAAGAAAATGAAATGGATAATAACTACTATCAGCTAGCGAATTGTTGCACAGGGAAGGTTATGATTGCACCGCTGTACTCACTTCCAGTGGCGGAGCCGTCACTGTTGGATTCGGTCTTCTCGCTGGAAGAGAAAGGTAATGGCCGTGAGAACTCCGCCCCTTGGTCCGGAGGGCAGCCCGCCATCATGCAGAGACGCAACAGGCCGCACCTGAGGATCAACGGCCACAGGGCAAGGCAATTACAGTGCTAACGCAAACAACTCTACTGCTAGCTACAAGCTACTATCTGCTGTTTGCCAAGCCTTCCTGTAGCGATCTTGTCACTTATTTGCCCTGACATTAATCTTTAATTGTAAAAAGGGAAGAAGGCTTCCTAAATAGCTATCTTGCAGAGCTGCGCTGTGTCAGCGCAGAACAACGATTACGCTGTGCCCTGAAGCAAATGCTTACTACTGTGTTCTTGTGCTCACATAGCTAATGTAGCGCTGCTTTGGAGCTGATAATGGTTGGGATAATAGCCTGGTGAGACATCTGTCAAAAGCACTGGCTGGGTTTTAGCCTGAAGCCGTGAGCTGTGCTGGTCTGATGGGGTATAATGGGGTATAATGGGGTATCTTACGTGCTGTCACTGTCTGGCGCTCTGGTCAGTACACTCTGGACCAGGCCGGTCAAACTGGCAATCTGCTTCTCCATGGCCTCCATACGCTCAAGACGATGGTCCCTAATGAATGTAAAAGTTAGGTCACGTGGTATGGAGCACAGTGTGCATAGATTTCTTGGTTTTGTTATCAGTAAAACAATAAACTGTACTAAAACTACATGTACTACTACAAAACTACATACTAACCTACTAGTGTCAGAGTCCGGTCCAGGCATTGTGGAGCCAAAACCAGGTGTAGCCCTGCCCCCTTCCCCGGGCCCGGCCGTCAGACACAGCGGCTCAGAACCGGAGCCGGGCCTGGACTTGGGGCTCTCCACGAACACCGAGGAGGAGGCCGAGTCCTTGCGGAAGGTCTGCCTGACGGGGGAGGCTCTGCTGGGGGAACTGGAGTACGACTCTCTCTCCCGGAGCTGGATGTCAGGGATCTTCTGGGGGGACGAGGGGGGCATGCGGAACCCCATGCCCAGCGTGGCGGAGGAGTACGTGTCGGAGTACAGCGACCCCCCGGGCTTGTAGAGGGAGTCCTCGAGGTCCCCCTGCAGGGCAGCGGCGGAGTAAGTGCTGAGGGAACGCATGGAGCCGCGGCGGTACAGGCCGCCGGACACGGGGAAGCTGAAGGGGTCTCCGATGGCTGCCAGAGACTGGGTGGAGGCGATGCTGAGCCGGCCCTCGTGCATCAGGCCGTAGGGGTCGGCGTACAGCCCCTCGTTCTTCATCAGCAGCATGTTCTTCCCGGACAGCTCTTCGTCGGGCTTGACGTCGCGGCGCTCCAGGATGGCGCTGGGCGAGGGCGACAGGCCTGCGCCGGGGTGGTGGGGGTGGGGGTGCGGGTGCGGGTGGGTGCCCGGGCCGGCAAAGGAGGGGGGGCGCCCCCCGCTGTAGGAGAGGCGCGAGCGGGACGGGGAGCCCGAGTTGGGCGGGGCCGAGGAGGAGGGCAGGGTGTTGAGCCGGTGAGTCGGGGAGGAGTCCCGAGATGAATACACCATCTCCCTCTGAAATAACAAGGGGGGTGGGTCACCATGGAGACGGGCTGACTGGGCGGGGAAGGGGGGGGCATTGTGTTCTCTCCCATGTGTCAAGATGACACGAGGGGAAGACAGACTGCTCTGACATCACACAGCCTGCCACAGTCTGCTGCTGCCAATACATGAGCACAGAACATCTCCCAAGACCAATTACTCACCCGGTGGCACCAGTGGTCCCTATGAACATGCACTGTCTTGCTTCCTAAGGGCAGATGTTCAGGTAAATCATGTTTCCCTATCTGATATGGCCTTACTGACGTCCATTCTCAAAGCAAATCAGACCGATGACCCAGCTCGGCAGCACTTCAGCTCCTATTCTACATGGAAATGTGAAAACATGACACATGAACCAGCAAGATAAGAATGAAGAAATAGAGTATATGGTGCATAGTATGGGCATAGAAGTTATGTCTGCCTCTTTAAGGCTATACGTAGAAACTGATCTTTAGACTTCCTGACCAGGTACAGGATTGGCTCCACCAAAACAGCTGCAATAGAGTCAACTCATTATCCAGCGAATAAAGTCAGCTGCTCCAGTTCCTGGATGGAGTAAATATAATATATGGAGTAAATATAATATTTCTCTTCTTTGAAATGTAAGAGTAAAGGCATTGTCTTAACGATAAGTATGAGCTGGCATTTAGGACACGCTCCTGTACGGTGATGGTTATTTCTTCCTCTCCTTCATAATGGGAAAGTACTGTATGTGAGAAAAGACAGCTCTATAATGGTACGGAGAGAAACTGAGAAAGGTATATGGTAATTATGGTTTCTTTACTTATTAATTAAATACAGCTGTTCGTTCAGTAAACTATTATCTTTTAATTAACTTTGTCTGCTGATTTAGTCATTTATATATAATAATTATACTACTCTACTGCTTCCTTAGGCAAATCCATGCACCCTTCCTTCCTTCCTTCCTTCCTTCCTTCCTTCCATATTTCCTTCCTTCCTTCCATCCATATTTCCTTCCTTTCCTTATCAGATTTTTTTTTTCAGTCTGCTATGTTATGTGAGAATGCTAACATTCTCAACCACCTAAATCAGGCAGACTAGCCATACTAGTGTTGACAAGCACTGTTTTCTCACACAAATACAGTATGTATCAGTCCTCACTGTACACACATACAAATTCGACAAGCAAACAACTGGAAGAACCTCGGAAGAATCCTGATTTAAACCTTGAGCTAGCTGCCCCAGAAAGCACAGTGGCTGCACATCAAGCACCGGAACACATGAATGTCAAGATGCTTGTTAACATGCAGCACAGCTAGGATTCCGGAGGAGCTACGCAGCTCACACTCACTGTCAAAGACCAACACTGCCAGGCAGCTTTACTATTCCTCAGAATCTAATGTATTTAGGAGCACACTAGAAATACATGCTATCTAGCTCGATCTATAGCTAGTCTTAAGAAACATTCCTGTTTCTCAGCTTTCTTTCTTTCCTTTACTTCTTACACACATACACAGGTAAAGTATGTGTGTTCAATGTTATCGTCTAATAGGTGACACTCTCTTGCTGTTGTGTGAATAATGCAGGTTTTAGGCAGTTGTTTTTTTGTTAGAGCAACTTCAGGCTTCCTTGATCTCCAGTAAAGCAGAAACCGCTAAGGACGCTCAAATCTGTTAATTTCACTGTGGAACACCGCTGTTTGGTGGTGGCACGGCAACAGATGGCCTACTTGAAGATAAGAAAACACATTTCCAGGAGGAATACATGGTCATTTACCAACCCAGCCCCCCTCCAGCATCCTGTCACCGTTATTGTTGAAACATTAAAAAGGAAAAAACTACAACATTACCCGTCCAAGATATCCACAGACATGCTCCAGTATAGGCAAAAACAGAACAGGAGATCAGCTGAAATATAGATGGTAGGGATTGCACTTGTAGTACCCTTCTTCCAACCCTTCCCCTCCTCACCCTCAGGTCGCCGTTAGCCAGGTGCGCGGCGGCCGGGTAGGAGGCGTAGATGGGCTCCTTCCGGTAGATCTTGATGATGCTGCGGTCCTGGATGTCGCGCACATCCTCCAGCTCGTAGAAGACGTTGCGCGCCTCGTCCTTGATCAGGATGGCCGTGTTGGGCGACTTGAGCATGCCCGCCGTCAGCTTCTGGGGGAACATGTGCAGGATGAGCGCGTGCAGCGTGTCCAGGCTGCTCAGCTCGTGCGTGATGTGCACCCGCCGGGTCTCGTCCCCGTACTGGAGAAACAGCACTCCTGCAAAGAGGGGGGGGGGGGGTGAGCATCAGGAAGAGCGAGGTGGGAGAAACACTATGGGAGATGGCAGACCCTCGCTCACCCCATCCTCTCTGAGTCAGCGGTCGATAAAAAAAACGTTTATTTTCAGCGAATCTGTGAATTACACACAACGTTGTGCCTGTGAATCCGCTTGTGCATATAAAAGATGGGGTTATAAAGAGCACTCTGGCAAATGGTCTCGCATACAGATGTAGCTGACACGCCCACAAGGCGCTGAGACTGTGCTTGGTGCCACAATATCTTATCTTTAATATCACGATCCAAATCATATCCATGATTCACTGGTCACTGGTGCTGATTAATGGGGCTCTGCGGGCGGACATGCCGTTCCACCAGAAACATTGGATGCTTGGCATAACTACACACACACACGCACATATCTTGGTGTTTATGGCCAGCATTGATCTAATCTTCTCTGCACTCCCGTGACCTTGTAGTGCTAAACCTGTCCGCAGCTTCCGCTCTTTACTGCCCTGCTGACAACTATACTGTTCTCTCTGCCTCTACTTGCATACTCACAGCAGACCTGTTTGTTAGGTAGGTGAGATAGGTGAGAGATAATGTGTCACTGTAATATAACTTTTTAGGTCATGTTAGCAGAAGGGGCCCTTGTTTTTCGTTTGTTGTTTTTTAGGTGACACGTTACACCCCTGTATGAATTTAATAAATGTAAAAGATACTTTTTAAAAGGTACACGCCCCGATCGAGTTATAGCGCCGCCAGAAGTCTAAATAATTGCTCCAACTGTGTGAGTACAGGATCGAGAGTTTCCAAACAAGCTGGGACTATAATTTGGAACTCATTTTCTAGTTTACGTCAAATTAACAGACTTAAACGCTGTTGAGTTCTGCTTAACCTCTCTGGTGGACCAGTCACTGCTGTTTATATAAGACGGTATTTTGTCTAGTTCGGGTTATTATCATCAACATGTTTTCCTGATTCGCCCAACGGCCTAACATGTAAGGAAATAGATGCAAATCTGGCAAACCACTCTTTTGTGTTATTTAACCAGGTGAGTCTCATTGAGACATGTCTGAGAGAGATCTAGCCTCGAATGAAGTACATCACAGAGGTTACCAGAGTGTCATGTCCTGCTAAAGTTGGCATCAACTGTAAATAGGGGACCCCTCACCTGGCGAGCGCAGCTTGTTCTGGCTGGCGGAGCGAGACAGTGGCAGGCTCTGACGGAGGCGATTCATGCGGTTGAACCCCAGGGGAATGTCGGCCTCGGACATGGTCTCCAGGGACTCGGCCGAGGCGAAGGAGAGTTTGGCCGCCTGGTCGGCTAGCCCAGACTGGGTGGACTGGGAGTGCCGCGGGCTGCGGCTCTGCAAGTGCGGGTGCAGGTGGTTAATATATGGTAGAGAGACTCAGACAGGGCCAGTGTAGAGAAACAGACACGTGAAACACACATGAAAACACCTAACACGTTAATTAAGACCCTCGCCGGTTTAGCAAACGCTACGAGCCTTGCCGCTGTGTCACGGCTGCAAAATAGCATCCTGTCACCTCAAAATAGCATCAATAGTTTAAATAAAAGTTAAGACAGATTAGAATGGCCTTAGTGAAGGCAAACCTCCCACCTGTCCTCTCTCTACTGTAACTCGGGTCCCTGTGCTGTGAGAATTGTAAACAAGGGGTTGAGGGATAGGAGGGGAAGCTCATGCAAATCTCAGGCTGTCACTAAGAGGGTGTATTCGGCTGGCCGACGCCCAAGTCTCACTTCCTGAATGACTGACTCTGTGCTCAGTGAACCCACTCCCCTATTCCCAACGTCGTAGCATCTCCTCCAGCTCTGAGACTGCCGTAATGAGCTCCCAGAATGCCGTGTGCCGACAGTTTGCAAGGCAGACGCGTTCACAGCTACGGTACGCAGACTATGCCTCCCCCCACCACCACCAATACTCAGACAAACCAAACATTTTAGCTTTTGTACAATTTCGCCTCTTCCACTTCCTCCAGAATGCTTGTTAATCTGCTAGTTCTCACACACACACACACACGCACACACACACACAGGATGATAATGGTCTGGGGCAGACAGTGTCTGAGCACGCAGGGTAACTACGATACTGACGGATCGCCCCCCTCTGTGCTCTCTAATGGGGCCATTAATCTAAGCAATGGCCCCACCGAAACAACAGTACAGCCAATTGAAGTACAGAGCAACCCACAGGCCAGCACAGAGCAACTGCCACACCTCAGCACACTGCAGTGTGCAGTGTGTACAGGTTAAAACGCTGTCTGTGTGAAGTGATAACTTTAAAAGAGTGACTTTGTCCAAAACAAAGGATCAAGGATTAAGGATGTTTTCCTGTTTATGTGTGTCTTCATAGCTGTGCTGTTGTGAGAAAAGTGGAGAGCGACTTTTGCTTTTTGTTGTCTGAGACTCGATAAATGGTTCTACTGGACTGGATGTAGAATGTGAAGGGACGGAAAAGGGAACTGAGAACATTGAGCAGCATAATCGGGCACTTTTCGACCACGAGGGGAGGCGAACAAGTGATGCGCTCTCCTCCCTCTTCTACTACTGCCCTCTACTGAACACTCGACTGTTTAGGAGGAGTTGCACAGTGGTCCATAAAACAGAATAAGACTGTAGCTAGTAATATTGGCTAGCGAAGGTGAATAATAGTGTATACCTAAGGCTGTTTAGGGGAATAATAATGTATTCGTACAAATGTGGCTAAGCAGGGGTGCTAGCTAAATCATCTGAACGCATCTGAACGCGTGAGAGCGCCACATGTTTGCAGTGTGCTAATTGTGGTCGTGCCAGACGTGCTGGTGTTGGACTTCACAGCATCTTAAGAGGAAATCTGATTCAGCATTCCTCCACCTCTGCTTTCTCTCCTCCTCTCACCGCCTCCACGTTTTCACTATGAAGCCATCAATCCAGACGTTTCTCCAATAGATTACAGCGAGACGTCTACCCTGTTGTTGTTAATGGAATGGCAGTAGCTGGGAACAAATGGAGAGAGGCAAAAGCTGGACGCAGATGCCTCAGTAACACCTTAGGCTACGAATTGCATCCAACACAATCTCTCACTAGGCCTTGCTCCTGTTTCTTGTGTGTGTGACACACACATACACACATGCAAGGCAGCTCAGTATTAGGGTCAGGTTGACGCTAGTCCTAGTACATGGCTTGGTCTCGTTCCCTCTTTGTAAGGGAGAGGGAAAACATCGCATCTATCTGCGCCTGCCAGACTTAATGTGGTCTTTCTAGTGCAGCGAACATGGACACTTGTCTCAGCACTTATTTCAACCCCAATAAAACGTCTCTTTTACAACTGATTAGTACTGCTTGCTAGCGCAACAACTGTTTACTTTAATGGGAAATGGGGAAAAAAACATCAGCAATACATTTTATAATGTAAGTGCAGCCTAATGAATGATATATACACATATGAAAGGTCTTAAATCATGTTTTCTGTGTCCCAGCCAACGGGCAAAGCTAAATTAAACTGCCAGTTCGCATGACATTTATTGTGAAATTGAAAGGGGGTGGGGGGGAAGCATGGAGGCAAATGGCTGTTGCTAAAGCACTTAAACACTCTAGTAAGTAAATTGGGACTGGGGGTTAGCGATGAAGGAGCCAGAGAACAAAGTCCCCTGGTAGCAAATAACACGACAGCAGCTGCTGGACTCCAGGCTCCTCTCCCAGCCTTCAGACTAATTATCAAGCCGATAGCGGACAACACTATTCAGGGCTTCAGCGAGAGACTATTAGTTTGCGGGACAAACCTTTGAGCTAGCCTGCGTGTGAACCGAGAATGGAACGCTTCCCTCCAGGGTACTGGCTTAGAAACAGGCATGAAGTGGATACCATCTCAACCCTCGCACCTCTTCTCTATTGTCTTTCTCACCTCTCGCCGTTCACCCGAGCTTTCTTCCTTCCATGTTCCTGCTGAAGATTTTGCTTTTCCCTTTGTTTGTTACAGCCTAATCTCTCTCTTTGCCTCTAGTTGCCCTGTGCGACTCACGTCACACTGTATCCCAAAATATAACTCAAACATCATAAACATCCCCTTTCGCAGCAGTTTAAAATTGGTGCGTCACAGTGACTTCTTCCCTCTCTGCCTTGGTGTGTATGGCAGTGGTGAAATGGGTGCCCAGGGGCCTTGCCTATCTTGCGGTTCCCTGTATGAGCCTTATCGTCGGGGGCCTTTCTGTAACCACAGCCAGGGTGCTGGTTCCCCAAACGCGCGTGTTACACGCAAGCCCTTCGCACTAAAAACAGCTCATCGTATCAATCCATCCCTCACATCCCCTTTGTCTCTCACTTGCTCTTCCCAGCCTGCGTTCTTTCTCATGCTCTCGGGCCATCTATGCCCGTACTACACACTCACATACACATACATACATACATACACTCCAGCCCTGTCTCTTAATAATACAGGGAGTCCTCAATACATGGGAAAAATTGCTGTGCCAAATTGCTGTGGATTGTTCACTGATGCGATCAGCCTGCTCCGATAGCAGAGGAGAAAAATGGCATGTTCCTGGAGGGGGGTGGGGGGTGGGGGGATGGTGAGTGAATGTTGGTTGAAATTGCTGGTAGCAGTCTCACTGTCTCTGCTGATGTGATGGGGAAAAAAACACTTTGCACCGTCTTATCTGAACCTGAATCTTTCATTTACGTACATATAGTGTTATTACACTGCATTGATTACCATGCTTGCAAATATGACGTTTGCAAATTAAAGTTAGTCTGTTTTTTGACAGTAGTACAGTGACTGGGAGCCAGGAAAAACAGCTGACCTTAGACCAGGTATAGACTATTTTAAAGACACCCTGAAATGCTCTTGCAGGGCTTGTGTTGTAAATGGCCAAAAGGTATCCTGATTTTGCAAGTGACTATTTGCTGAGAGATGAGCCGGTCTGTACAAAACATTAATGATCAGACAAAGACAACTTTAATATTTAATATATACAGTATGTGCTATGAGTCAAAATTATATTTCCTTAAAAGGGTACAGTGCAAGCTTTCTGTCTGTCTCTGTCTGTCTGTCTGTCTGTTTGTCAGAAGGATATCTTAAAAAGTTTAAAAAGTGAAATGTAGACGATGTGAATAGATTTGATTTTCGTTGTGAGTATGCATCTTTGGTAAAGTGATAAATGTGCGGATGGAGAGGTCGTTTTGATTTAATTAATGGTCGATGATAAAGGCCCTCTGGAAATGTTGGACAAAGCGAATAGCCATGACACTGGTCAGAGGATAATGCTATTTACGTCTAGTGTCCCTTTCGCTAGCTGATATTATGAGCATCAATTCGGGGAAGACAACACCACAGATAAGTCTCCCGGGCTCTTCCCCGCATAGACATACAGTAGATACTTTCCGGAAGTTTCCGTAGATAGACTTTTGGGCTCGCACCATCTCTATAACATATCATATTACAAGGTATTCATTCATTCATACACTGTGTAAAGCACTCCCTATTCTGGTCTGTTAAATATTTAAACAACCTGTATTTTACCTACATTTCCAAGATATGGACAGTACATTTTGTAGCAGTAGTGAGTCAACAGAGTCTGTCAACACCATTATTTCAGCCTCACGTCTGGTGTCTTCTTAACGTCTCTACGGCTTTAGGAGTAATACAAGGTCACATGTCTGCTAGCGATTAGCAGTAGCTGTCTGAGCTAGCATAAATCCCGGGAGAATCGGTTACTGCAGATTAAATGGAGCTGGAGCGGTTTAAAATGCCCCTCTCCCCCACCCCCACCCCTCTCAGGGAAGACTCGTCAACTGAGCAGCGTGCCAGCGGTGCAGCGGACTCAGGGGAGGCAGAAACCAGGGATCCAGAGAGATAGGCCCATCACACCCAGGGAGTCTGACTGATATGTACAAATTAGCAGCAGGGAAACACACACAAACTATGTGCGCTGGCCAATATCACCAACACACACAGTCGCGCACAAAACCCCCACGGACACAATAATACAGACATAGAAACACGTACACACATACTGAGATGGACACGACACATGCACTTGTAACACGTGGACACAGATGAAGACACACATATACACACACACACACACATGCACACAACAGGACTGAAAAACCCATAGATCCACTTTGACATGTAGCACTGACCTTAAAGCTCCAGTAGTTGGGCTGTTGCTGAAAAATGGGAGAAAAAAAGGTAAAGAGAGAAACGGGAGAGATGGGTTAGATGTTTACCTCTTGAAAATGGGCTAACCAATTTTACTGACAAAAGCCAACCAGTGTAAAGAACTGGCGCTGGGTCCAACAGTGGTGAGCAGACCTGACTGCAGGTTCCGGACAGTAAAGTAAATGTTTTTCCATGTATGTAGACACATTTTTTATTAGTCCCTCTTGTCCCTAGAGCCGTTCCTGAGAATATACATGAAATATGAATGTTCCATCAACACATGCTCAAAACATTCAAAACAAGAAAAATGTGTTCCTTTCGTTTTTTCAGAAATTCATTACAAGAACACAATACTTGATTTGCGGCCTAAATTGCCCCTGTGGTGGAAACCAACGTCATAAAAACATCTACTCCTCCCCATACAGCTATGCCAGGCTCACACTTGTCTCTTTCCCTTACAGTCACAAGCCATGCTTAATTGAGTTTAAAACATAAACAGTGAGACGGGGCTGAAATGTGTGGTTCTGGGGGAACTACGACACAATTCTAACATTAGTGAGGGATACTTACTGTACAGTATGATTATCTCTATAACTATAAATGTTAAATTTAATAGGATGGAATACAGCAGCAGGGCTGGCTATGTTTTGCAAGCATCGGGTTACAGCGTAGCCAGCAACAAGATCCATATATTGGATATAACTTAGAAGGGGAGGAAATGAAATCAGCGAAATGTAATTGAACCGGTGTGTCGTTCATATGCACGCCAGTCCCAATTTTTCTCGCTATCTCTCTCCCCCATCCACAGCCTGAAACTCAGCACCTCACCTGCTCACCTGCAACAAAACCCATGCCAGATATCTCCTCTAATCTGTTTGCCCCCATTGCTGTATCATAAAGGTATTCACATGCTGGCTGAGGCCTTTGGAAGTGAGCTTTCCATAAAAAAACATAATTACCACACAGTGGAAACCAGGCCAAGCCACTGATGGCCCAGGAATACCTCAAAATGACATGTAAATTAAAAAAAAAGATGGAGAGAGTTCATGAATTTTAATTCTAATCCAAACTCTTATTTCTAGTTCTCATTCTTATCTGCAGGCAATTTGCAGTAGATTCACCCTCCCCTCAGCGGTGAAGGCATTACTCCTGGCACAGGGGTAAAAAAAAATGACAGGCGGGTTTTGATTTATGATAGTTGCTAGTTTTTCATTATCAACCTTCCATTTTAATATCGCCTTACCAAAGACCTCGATTATTTCCATAAACAAAGGCGTCACAAGAAGCATTTCAAACTGATTATTTCTTTATTGTAATCTAATCTTTCGTTTAATGTGCCTTCATTTGGCTCCAATGCTTCTTCCTCTGTCTTCCTTTCTCAAAAGAGAAAGCCCCCTTGTATCATATATACTGATTAGAGCTGGTGTGTGCAGAGTACGTGACTTCAGCGTAGTGACAACACAAGACATCTGCAGCAGACTGCAGACATTTTCAGACTTCTTTACACCCAGCAGTAAAAACAGTACATGTACCTGCATGTCTGTGCTTAACGCAGCTGTCCATCCATCCAACGTTTTAGTGTCATTTTCATTTCTTCATTTTTATTTCTTTACAATACTTTATTTGTAGCATGCCAATATCATTTCACACACACAATAGATCCCACTCTCATTATCTAATAGGGTGTGTGGGACAAGCACTCATGTATATCGCATCTCCAGCTGTCTGTAGAAGGCGTCTCTGAACAAGGTCGGTGTACTGCCTGTAATGTTTTACAAATTAAATAAGAGATTAATTATCAATTATTTATACTTTTAACAAAAGAATGAAATTAATGACAGCTTTAAAGCAATATTTGTCCAAGAAAGCCTCTAGACTCTCATTTTAAGATCAGAAAAGATTGCATATCTGAGAGTGCTTTCATTTGCTGGTATAGACACAAGGGACATTAAACTGATACGAAAACCAAGCTCTTTTCCCCTAACCTCTTAACGTCAAAGTGATTATTTTCAGTCATTTCTTTGATGTGACACTGAGTCAAACTCTTAACTCTGTCTTATTGGATTTCAAAGTACAGTACATGAATCACAAGTAGGCCTAGACTAGAATAGTGAAGGTAAGTACGTGAATCACAAGTGCACTGGTAAGGTAAGAAGTTGAAGGTAAATAGGCGAGTGGTTGGTCATTTTGGCAGAATAGAGGGAGCCCATGTGTGAAAATAGGTCATTTACAGGGTTAAGTATAAGATTGTACGCGACTTTTGTTCTGGATTGGCTGGGAGAGGCTCTCTCTTACCTGATCACGTGTCAGTCATTTATTCAGGAATGCAGAATTGCCTGTGACAACCACAAATCTGACATAGGCTCTGGGGCGCTGTCGCTGTGTCATAAATAATCGCAGCTCACTTGTTCAGACAACATTAATGATTTAGTATTTCACGAGGCGAAAGGACTCCGAGGGCTGGTTTTATTGGCTCAGAAGTGATTTGTGGTCTTCTGTGGATGTCTACGCGTGCGTGTTTTTGTTGCTTTCGTGACACAATGACTCAATATTGACACATTTCAGCTAAAGTATATTTACAGTATGACCAGTGCGTGTTGGAATTTGGGTTGCAAATACTAGCTGTACGAGTACTAGGAGGGCGTGAAAGCAAGTCGTGTATTAGAGAAATCATCAAGTGTAGCAATAGCCTAAACCCATTCTGTGTGCACATCTCTTACGTCAGTCTACGTTTGTGTTTCTCAAACGGTGCGCTGCAGACCAGCAACAGGTCGTGCTACAACGGCAATTTAGAAAATAGTTATTTTTTACTCCTCCAAAAATTAAGAATTGCTGGTCCAAGCAAGGTATAGGCCTTAGCTCAAGCTTTGATTAATTGTTGATTAATTATTTCAATCACCTATCAATCACCTATTTCTGAGTGTAAAGTGCAAATGGAACCGGAATACAATTTCCCCTTATTAAATACATATCCTTACCAATATTCCTGCGGTAGAAATATATGTGGACATACAGCCAGATAAACGAAACGCCAGTGGAGGCTCAACTTGTGAGCTAAACTGACTGGCAACTTGTCATTTATAATCAAAGCTCCGTTTATAATTACACATGTAAAATGACAAGAGAGTGAGCTGTGTGTTTCTGGCCACGCGTTACATTGGTGTGTGGTAAAGGGCGCATCGCATCCCGGGGCTTCATGCTATCGTATGCACGAGCACACACACACACACACACACATATGCATGTGCACACATGTTGATGTATACATTAACACACACACCAACACACACACACATATGCATGTGCACACATGTTGATGTATACATTAACACACACACACATACAGGTCCAGAAGCCGGCCCCTGTGGAGAATCTGTCCGCAGGGCTTCTGCCAGAAGGACAGAGCCTCACAGAGTGGAGCAGCGCTGCATTGTCTGACCTGCATGTAAAACAGCCCGCACTCCCCTCTGCTCTCACACACACACGCACACGCACACACACACACGCACACACACACACGCACGCACACAGCCCCTCCTCCACACGTTCCCGCTCCAATCCATTCCGTCATCCTCTCCGTACCCCTGAACCCCTCCCCCCCCACCCCTCCATCACTGTTCCTCCTATCTATCCAGACCTAACTATCATCAACGCTTATTATATCAGCTAAGCTGCACAGCAGTCACACACACACACACACACACACACATGCACACACACACACACACACACACACACACACGGAGACTATCGCCTACTCAGCCTGCCTGCTCAAATATGCAAGTATGCAAACACACTGTGGCCACAACAACCACAGGCACAACAACCAGGCGTGGAATCTAATAACCTTAACCCCTCGCACACGTGCGCGCACACACACACACACACACACACACACACACCTCCAGGCTTGTCTCACCTGCAGTGCACCTGTGTCTTGCCTCCCCTCCAGTCATCCTAGACTGTCCATTAGGTGCAAGAGGATTCTCACAGCGTTTTGCCGGTTCTCTCTCTCTCTTTCTGCCTTCCCCCTCCCTCCCTCCCTCCCTCCCTCCTTCTCCCCCACACACTCTCCCTCTCTCTCTCTCTCTCCGGTGGCACATGCGGCGGAAACTCTCTTATTTAATTCATTACAACATCAACCGTTTAACTCCTTCGCAGATAGACGGCTGGCTGCCGCTGGCTAATTGACTAGCGGGTTGCCTGTCTGGCTAAACGTCCGCGCAGCCAGCGGATTTTCGAGGAATCCTCTTGTCTGCCAGCGTGAAAAGGAATGGAATGCCCTGTCACTCGTATTTATCCGTTTCGCTCCCCCTTTTGTTCTTTTGATGTTTTTTTTTGTTCTTTCACTCTAGCCTGCCGTGTCATTCTGTCATTCCGTCATTCCGTCTCTATCCGTTCTGCTCCTCGCTCGTACGATTCCTCCCGTCGTTACAACCTGACCTTTGCAACGTGATATGCCCGCACGCCATATATGGGAGAGGTTGCCGCGGCAACCACAGACTCCACCTGTCTCTCAAGCACACAAACCACCCCCCCCCCCCCCCCCCCCCAGAAAACAAAGATCTACTGTCAAACTAAATCAAGCAGAAGGAATGTCCTGTGCGTGTAGAGGGAGATGGACAGGAGCCCATGCAATATTGAAACGCCTCGTCTGGCGATGCCAGCCGCGCCACTCCTGTTCCGCGGCGCCCGCCCTCCCCGCTTCCTGGCCATCGGTTCTCCCCTCAAGGTGACACTTCAAAGCGGGTACGCAGACGTGGCAGGCCTGGCTGCCGGCATGGAGCCAGTCACCCTCCACCCCACCCAACCCCACCCCTTCTCGTTCTCCCCCGCCCATCCCACACTACTCCCCACTACCCCCCCCCCCACCACCACCTGTACCTCAAAGACACGGCTCCCGCCCCCCCGCCTGGGCCAGGTCAGCGCCAAGATCCACACCCCAGCGCCACTCGGGAGTCCCTGTCAAAAACTCCCACCCCGCCAGCTTAATTAATAAAGGGCCCCATTCCTAACGCAGGCCCTCGGAATCACTATGTCTCTGTTTCCAAGACGCTACTGGGGAGCTTCTTCTGAGGGCCTCAGCAGAAGGCAGACGAGAAGGCAGACGAGAAGGAAGATGCTTGGTGTAGAGGGGGGGGGGGCGTCTAAAATCATTTGAATTTCGATGATTGGAAATCACATGCATTATTCTCCGTGTCTGGTGTGCTATTTTCAGCTCTGCGAAGCCTGTGTGTGTGTGTGTGTGTGTGTGTGTCTGTCTCTTGTGAATGATTTGGGGGGGGACTCAGACCCCCCTATAAATCGAACTGAGAATTGTACTACTTCTCTTGCAGCTACAGTTTCTCTGACATATTCAGTGTGAGAACCTTCACACATACAGACAGTCAAGAACACGCACACACACGCACCAAAACGGCATCAGCTGGGTCCGGGGCCTATAATCACCTCTCAAAACTGGAAGGAGAATTTTATGGAGCGCGCCATGATCGATATTTGCCGACGCGTCTCTCCATATCAACCTCAAATAAAAGCGGAGTGCAGGAGACAGGCTGGCGGAGGCGGGTCGCCGGGAGGTCTGCCGCGGTCCCCGTTTGATGTCTGCGAAAGTGCTCATCAGTGTGTGGAAGCGGCCTGGTCTCGGCTGCGCGAGGACACGGCGGGTCAGTGCTACCTCGCCCCGAGTCGCGCACGGCTGATTGTCTCGCTGTCGGGGCGAGCCGATTGTTTTCGCGTTTTTTCCCCCCGCTCTTACTGAGGTGAGAGGATGGTGCATCTTCCGAGAAAGCCGGGCTCTGGTTTTAATAGGGCCCTGGCTCCAGACCCTCGCAGGTCGTGCCTCTCCTCGACCCACTCGGGCTTGACGTATTGATGAGGAGGTAGCTCGGACAAGCTCGCCCTCCTCGCCGGGGAGGAGCAGGCGGGGTCTCGGCCCACGCTGGTTGCCTCCTATATCTTTTATACGGTCTCCTACGCTGCATTGCTGATGGCGAGTAGAAATCGCGCTCTCCAGCGACCCCTGGCGCCCCTGAAGTCGTGGTTAAGTGGTACACGGCTTAGGAACATAAGGCCGTTAAGTAGGAGCTCAGCCACCAGAGCATGGGAGTATTTAGTGCAGGATGGTGGTTCTTTTAGCCGACCCACTGATATAATTGGGTCGTAATAAATAAGCTGGGCAATGAGGAGTGAAGGCGTGCTTCAACAGAGGCCATTAGAGATACCGCACATAGGATGTTTTTAAAAAGTCACCTGCCTACGTGGCAGCATGCCCCCTCTCGTGTACGTACGTGTACGTACGCACGCACGCACGCAAGCACACAATATATAGGCCCACAGTTATCTGTCGCTCTCTTTCTATATTCCCACCCCCCCCCTCTCTCTCTCTCATATACACACACACACACAAGAGCGGTGTCCTACTTGTCGAGTTCAGTCTGTGTGAACCTCAGTGGTGCTGGCCCTTTAAGAGCGCTAACTGGGTGTTTGTAGACTCCGACCACCTTAATTAGTACACTTACTGCACAGCGAGTGCAGGTATGAACGAGAGCCCCAGCACTGCGGTTCTGCTCACACCAGATCTGTTCAGACAGGCCTGTACGCTCCCGCAATGACCCAGTAATGAACTTCATTAGCGTTTTATCCATCCAGACCGATTTCTCTCTGACTTTGACTTGTTTTATTTTGGACTGTTAGTTGTATGTCCATTCGTGTTTATTGTTTTCTATTTTACCCGTTGGACACTATGCAGTCTTGGTCTGCTGTTATGGTTTGTATGAGCACCTTGGATATCAGTTAGAAAAGTGCAGACCATTTAATAAAATGTGATCGGATGAAGCTTTAATAAGCCTTGAGGGGAAATTCAGGAGTTTAAACAGCAGCAAGAAGGCTATAGATATAGGCTACAACACAGAATATATTTATAAACCAAATATACAGGAGCAATCTATGATAGATGATTAGCCCTAACCAGAATCAACATGGGTGAATGCAGTGCAATGACCAGAATGTAAAACAGGCTGCTGGTAAAAGATAACAATAGAGTAATATGCAGTAGCACTGCTGAATAATGTACAGTGTATATATTTGTTGATCGTAATAATAGTATACCGTATTATTGTTATTATTATTATTTTTGTATTATTCTAGGCAATTCTAGGTAATAGTCTCTCTGCATTCTAAACCTAAACCAATGTTAATGTATTGTATGTGTCTTGCTGTATGTGTCTCGGCCACGTGCATGTGCATGAGTGGGCAGTAATGAGCCAGGCACCGGGTTTTAATAAGCAGAGCTTTGCCCACAGAGCCTCCTGTGATTTGCATCCATGTCATACAAGAGGCATAAAGCACGGTGATTGATTCACGGGTCTTCACATATTGGACTGTTAGAGAGAGAGAGAGAGAGGCCATAGATTTATTATCAAGCTCGGTGACAAAGGCAGGAAGAGAGTGTGCATATGTTAATCCGCTGGCTGAGCGATGATCAAAGACTGGAACAAGCTGGGCCCTACCGATCGCCCCGGGCCAAACGATGCTCTCCAAGCAACTGGGAAAGTGTGCAGACTAGAAGTAAACAGATAGTTATAAAAATCAATAGCTGTGGTTTGGGACTTGGTGGGGCTTGGTGGGGAAGGTCAGAGATGACAGTTTCTAATCTAAAGTATGTGCAGAGGGGAAAAAAGCAAAATAATGGTAATTTTAATCTAGAATTGCCAAAGGATTCCTGTTTTTTCTATTTTCAAACAGCAAAAATGCATGACTCCCATCACCTAAATATGTGTTTAACAAGGGTCAGAAATCAACTTAAATTACATTTACCTATTATAAAATAAAACAGGCTTAATTAAAAACACTTTTTTAGGAGCTTTTGAATGTTAAAGGTACACTCCTTGATCGCGTTATAGTGCCCCCCAGAACCTCCAATTTCCACCCCAGCTCACTGTTTATGTTTGAAACACAACTGTTCAGACTCAGAAATGCTTGTAGTTATGCCGTTTGTAGTTATATTCGGAGGAGTAGAGAAGGGTTTGAGCCATAAGGGGGGAGGAGTAGTTTTTGTAATGCTGGGTTCAACCACAAGGGCAATTCTGGATGTGTGGTCCCTTTAAGAGTGTACATTAGCGTTGCTCTGCAGGCCCCAAAGAAGTTAAATCCCACAACAAGGTCAATCTTGCTGCTTACTGTTAAAAAATATCATAAAAATACCTCCATTCCAGTTTCAAAGTCAGACATCTGAGAATGAATTACCTCCCTGAGTTCAACTCACAAGCGCTGGCTTGGCTGTTTGATCACTTCCTATCCACGGATCGAGGACCTCTCATCACCTAATTTGCGTTTCAAAGAAAGTGGAATATCAAAACCCCCTGGACGGTTCCCGTTGGTTCATTGTCTGTTATCTTGCCTCCTTCTTCAGACTGACCCAAAGCATTCCCAGAAGGCCCATACCTCTGGTCACCATGCTGGTTAGCTTCCTTGGGAGCAACTGCGGTTCCTATGATCTGCTTCTCAATGCTCATTTGGTAAGGCTTTTTGTCATTCCCTTCCCCCCCTAAAATGTTTGATTCTCACACGTCACCTGGTAGATTTGACGGATGGGAGCTGTCTTGTCTTTAATCAAGCACATCAATCACCTTTCAGTTTCCTAAACTACAGTGGCATTTCTCTGTTCAAAGACTAAACTGTCACTGCGTTATGTTTATTCTCCCTGTGTGAGATGATTATAAATTCACTGTATTGTTTGCCTGGAGTTGAATAATTAAAATGACTTAGCTTTTACCCCCAAGCTTGAGCTCCTTTGACTTTCTCTTCTTTTGAAGTGGATTGTTTTGTGATTAGTCATTTTGTTAAATCTGGTAATGATGGCATCCCCCCAGGCTAAATGCCTGATAGTGCTTACCAGTTTATTTATTTATTTGCACTGTTGACATGTTAATCCTCATAAATGGCGCATAAGTTTCGCCACGACCCGCAATAATCTCCAAACCTGTCAAATATAGCCATTCTAACAGGCCAGAACAAAACCCCCCTTGCATTCGGCATTCGGTTAAGACGCCTGTATGCCAGGCATATACTGATAAGTAAAGATTGATATCTTTCCTTTAATCTCATGTGAAGGACTCCAAAGACAGTAAATTCACTCTTTTGGATCACTTTACAGTATATAATGACACAATAACTACCTGAGCTGATTTCTAGTTAGTCCGCATGCAGTCGATACAAAAAGTGACACAAACAAATTATATTTTTAGTCAACAAGGGAAGCATTTATATTACATCAGCACTTTAGCATGCAGCATGTGAAACAACATATCTGATAGCTTAGAAAATATTTACAGTTTTTAAGACCAACTGCCCGTTAAAGCAGTTGACAGAAAGCCATGCATTTAAAGGAACCAGCTGACCTCTCGTGCTTCTGACAAGCAGCCCGGCCATTAGTAATTCCCCCAGATTGTTGTTGGACAGTCGGAGACCTCTAATTTACTGTAGCGTAGCTCGGTTAGCCCTACAGCAGGCCCCTGGTTATCTGATGCAAATGTTCCCAAATGAAACGAATGGGAAATATCAACAAGGTCTGAGTAATTGCGGCTGATAAAAAATGTATGGGGCCACGGTGGTGGACTTGCTTCCCGCAGACGCAGGGAAGTTATCTCTCATTACAGCATCAAACTAAAGCAATGCATTCCGCTCTGTCTAGTAAAGGCTACTGCCTACCCCACAGTTGCTTGTGAAACTCATTTGCGATAGTTTGTTATGGAGAAGAAATATTGTTAGTGGCTGCGACCATTCATTTTCTCTCTCTCCGCTTTGACGTTTGACTCTGTACTTAAAAAATGTGAAGTCTGGATGTTTTATTCATCGTAAAACTGAATTTATACAGGCTACAAGTGAGAATGTACAGCATGTCAAGCATGTCTTTTCCATAGCAATCCCCACACTACACTTTGCAACACAACGTATGTTGCGATTCTTCATTGGTAAAAAGGGAATTGATGTTTTGATTCGAGCCTTTTTAAATACATGCTTGTGTACTCTTTGCTTTGCCGTAATTGAAGGCTTTGGAACGTCTGTCCTTTTGTGTCGAGACCCGGGACAAACGCTAATTTAATCTGCCATGGAAAACAGCTGTTTGGAAGCAGGGCTCTTTTACGTGACAAAAGGAATGTGAATTATAATGAGAGTGTCATGATGCCTGTAACAGCATGAGATCAAAACACCATCAGCCACCAAATACATGAAACTAGATTATCAGAAATGGATGTTTTTCAGCAAACACAGAATATCTGTAGTAATTTCCCTCGCCTCTGTTAGAAGTCTGGGCACGAAAGAGAGATTGTCTAGGGAATAAAAGAGACATGGCACCAAGTTTAAATCTTCATTAAAAAAAACGACCAAACAAGATAACGTCCGTTAATCTTTGGCCTTTTGAAAATATTTTCCTCTCTGAATGAATGGCATCAAAACATGTCATGTGTTTTCAGTTAAGTTAACAGTTAAGTAACCATTTAAAATATATATTTATCATCCTGTAGATGAAAGGATCACTGGCAATACACGGAAAGCATCTCAGCTAGGGTTTGATGCTCGTGGCGGTGCTCTGACATCAACAGCTGTTCTCAAACAAGCCCTTTGATGGCTCATTGACAAAAGGAAACTCTCC
Source organism: Percopsis transmontana (assembly GCA_025447815.1). Taxonomy (NCBI): domain Eukaryota; kingdom Metazoa; phylum Chordata; class Actinopteri; order Percopsiformes; family Percopsidae; genus Percopsis; species Percopsis transmontana. The sequence continues at coordinate 1,393,416 of JAOEHI010000023.1, forward strand.
ATTGCCTCTTCCGCTAACTGGGGAAATGTCAGCGTCTGGGCCATGTGAAAGCCCATTACGGTCCCTTCTGCTCTCGGCTGCCGGAACTGGGCAGCGGTGAAATGAAACAGCCGCACTTTAACGGATGTGAAAGGCGTTGTGGCCCCTTCCAAAGAGCAGGATCTCAATCTGCATTACAGAAGAGCTCTTCTTTGGTCTGGAAGATAGCGTTGGGCTCTCTGGGCCGAAGGGAGCAGTGAGACAAAGATGGCGCTATAGACCTCTGCCCCCGCACTACCAGTCCATGGTCCACGTCAGGGACGCGCCCTTACGGAGGGTCCACAAAGAGCAAGGCCTTCGCAAAAGGAAAATAACGATTAGCTTATTAGCACAGGGGTGAGTAATTACCTAATTGTACTGGCAGAGGGCAGCAGGAGGGTGTGTGCGTGTGTGTGTGAGGGGGGGGGGGAGAGAGGAGAGGAGAGGAGAGGAGAGGAGTGACCGTGGGGGGTCTCACTCCGCTCTTCAGACCTGGCGAGGTAGTGGGGGGGCAAAGCCATGCCTGACTCTCCTTCTCCTTCCCTGCGGCCTTCCCCCCAACCTGCTGTTTAGGTCCCGGTGACATCTGCTATTTGCACGACGTGCACCCCCCTCCCCGCCGGGCCCCCCCGCCGCAAACCCCCCGGTGGGCCAACCCCCCCCCCCCCCCCCCCAACCCCCCCCCCCCCCGGCCGCGGGTTGCCGA
>JAOEHI010000023.1:1394239-1431596 GCA_025447815.1 Percopsis transmontana
CCCCCCCCCGCCCCCCCCCCCCCCCCCCCCCCCCCCCCCCCCCCCCCCCCCCCCCCCCCCCCCCCCCCCCCCCCCCGGGCCCGCTAGGACCAGTGCTGTCACCCATCACACTGCGCAGACAAAAGAAAGGTGACAGACAGAGACAGAGGAATGCTGCATCATTTTGCGTTCTTCAGCTGGTTGGACAGCCAGTCCAGGCCCTCGTAGAGGCCGTCTCCGCTGGTGGCGCAGGTGGCCTGGATGTACCAGTTGCGCTGGCGCAGGGAGTGCAGACCCAGCTTGTCTGTGATCTCTGCAGCGTTCATAGCGTTGGGGAGGTCCTGCGGCAGGGAATGACCACATAACACGCATGAGGAGGAGGGACACGACCCCAAAACAACATGCTCTAGGCTAGGCTAGCATAGCATGCAGATACAGATCTCAACCCGTAACGGAGAGCTTCCACATTGTACAGCTGCTGACCTGTTTGTTAGCAAACACGAGCAGCACGGCGTCCCTTAGCTCGTCCTCGGCCAGCATCCGTGTCAGCTCCTCCTTGGCTTCGTTAACTCGCTCCCTGTCGTTGCTGTCCACCACAAAGATCAGGCCTGAGATGTAGGAGGAGTGAATAGAGGGGGGAGAATTATACGGTGTCACCAAGAAAACTAAAGACTCAACGAGAAGCTTGGCCCCGAGGGGGTTTGGATGTGCCACAGGGGGAGTTTCACCTTGCGTGTTCTGGAAGTAGTGTCTCCACAGCGGTCTGATCTTGTCCTGACCACCCACGTCCCATACTGTAAAGCTGATGTTCTTGTATTCTACCGTCTCAACGTTAAAACCTGTAGACAGAGAAAGAGACATTAAACGGGGTACAAAACCGAATGAGAGAGTGCCTTTCCCCACCATTCTCTACCATTTTGAGAGAAGAAAACTGAGTAGAGACAGGAGGCTTGGGTAGTACAAATGGCATGCATGCAGCTTGTAGCCTGGGAGTTAGGGGTGGTGACTTCATGTTTCACAATCACCGAAACGTCATCATGCAAACGTTTTTTTCAGCCACTAGATGGCGACAAAACAGAAAATCGATGAACATTAAAAGCATTTTCACATTTACAGGGGTGTTTCATTATTAAGAATCATTACCATTTAGAGCTGAAAAAAAGTGGAGTTTAGGGTTTCATGTCCCTTAAACATAAAGCATGTCTTTAGTCAAAAGCCTTATAAACATTGTAATGGTTGTATTTGTAAAGGCCAAATAGCAAGGTATAAATGTGTGCAATCCCTATGGAGATATATTTTATGAATTACTTTACAATGCTTCCAGGAAGAGGAGGCGTTGTAACAAACCGATGCATCCATGCCAGGTCCATTCTGGCCTCTGCTGGGCCCCACTCTCATTACATTAGGCCCCTAGGGCAGCTTAGGGCAAACTCACTGGGCATTTGGAGCTGTGATTACATCCCACAGCAGAGGATGAAGTTCCTTATGAACTTCATTTCCACCCCAAAAACAAAACCAATAGTACAAAAGAACAGCACTAGACAGCATGTAATCAGAGTCCAGAGGTGAAAAGATGATGCAGGTGTCCCCAAGGGGACATGTGGATTAGGGAGGTATAAAACTCACCAATTGTGGGGATCGTGGTGACAATCTCCCCAAGTTTGAGCTTGTAAAGGATGGTAGTCTTTCCTGCAGCGTCCAGTCCTACCATCAGGATTCTCATCTCTTTTTTACCGAAGAGATTTCTAAACAGGCCTGCAAACATATTCCCCATCTTGAATAGTCTAAAAAAAAAAAACATACAAAAAGAGGAAACCGTCAAGTCTCAGGGAATGCACTGAAAGAATCCACTTCGCGGTGAATATGCTGTTGATTTATACAATGTATTATAGTGTCATTTTTGTCAGTGAGATGGGATTATATTAGGTCAGGGCACAGAACACAACACATTTGGCCAGAAAACACTACTGATTCAAGATCAAATGGTGGTGGATATACCACTAGAGAAGACACAGATGTCTGTGAGGATATGAACCTACACAAACTGAAATCACAACTGACTCACATCTGACTCTTCAAGTATCAGGGGTCTGAGTGCGACTCGAGTTTGAGTAAGACTTTTATGAACTTCAGGGACCAAATGAGATGGCCAAGAGCCACACCGTATGTCAACCTTGCCACGCAAAGTTGAGCTACAGGTTATGCATGTTTGTGCAGTTGTATTAGTTGCAATAACAATGTTATGCAGGTTGCCCTGTCTCATAATACAGAAAATTTAAAATCATGACTGAACTGAAGCGATTCGCAAATATTGACTGCGTAGCATGTGCCACAATACAAATAGGCTTGATGATGCAAAGCTAATGTAAAGCTTTTTACTCATAACATGAATGGTCATGACTCATGTAGCAGGCACAGCAATAACCAGAGACACTGTAGCCATTTCTCAAATGATACCATAAACAGGCCCCGGCAGCCAGTTTAGTGATGATGTCCGTAACTGTTGACGTAAACAACTACAACATTTCCAAGAAATCCCCCACACAGATCAAGTGTGACTTTAAACAAAGTAGCCATGCGTTGACAGCACATGACTTGACCAACATTGCACAGCAATCCTTAGCCTAGTAATTCTGATATTACAATCTATGCCTCTCTCAGTCTGGGAACTCAACTGAAAGTCAAGCGGTGTCAATAGATGCAGATGACCACCTACAACCAATCAGAAGAAGTGGGGATGATTTTTTCTGACCACAGGCACTTAATTGCTGTTGACACCAACAAAACTAAAGAGAAAATTTTAACCTCAGGGACCTAAAATTAAACCATATGCCTGCGATAATAAACCCCCCACTTGCCACAACATACTGTGCAATACTGTCTGGTGGGTACATGTTTCAAAACAGACACCATCCATGGCGAGAAGGAAAAACAACAACAAGGCTTCCTGTAGTGTAACTGAGCCACACAAACAAACATGACGTAACCCAGCTACGGCAAGCGCTAATGGTCGTACTAAATGCATTTAGAGTTTGCAAATATAATGAAAATATTTACAGAGAGAGTAATATCTGATATGGTATATAGGTGTCTTTATAAAAATGGTATCAGTTGGTGGGAAAAAAGTAAATATTTCCATAACTGTATTTGTAGAAGAGCATTTTATTTTAGGTTAATTATACCATTTAACGAAACCTGTAGAATTCTTACCATCTAGTTTGAAAAAAAATTTTTTACTGGTCAGTGATGTGACAATATAGGCCAGTGCTCCAAGGAAAGAGGAAGAAGATAGCTGGGTGTGTAGGCTAAATATGCGACAGGTAACACGACACCTGTAAGCAGAGATGCCCAGCTGAACTAACCAAGACAGATATACAAAAGATTAAGTATTCCATTAGTTCACTTAAAACCATCAGTTGTATGACCTATTGTATTTTTGTATAATAGAGCCAATTTTCGATACCATTTTCAGCCTACAATCATTTTTATTTTAAGTCTATATTTTTCTAAATAAATAAGAGTATATTATAGATTGTCATGTATATTTCAATTATACAATTTAAGGTCAATGATAATCAACATTTAAAAATATGTATTGGTCAAACTTTAGTGCATATTCGTCTTGTATCCTGATAGGCCAATTCCAATGAGGACAGCACACCCTTTTCCACAAACGCAAGATGTGGCGCTAGTTAATACCTGATCCTTTGAATAAACAGAACGATACGCAATGAGGGAGAGGTGTGGGGGAACAGTGTTGTGGATGACTAAGCAGATATTTAGTAGACAATGTACTGTTGACTACAGGTGGATGTGAAAGTTAGAAATGACCGAACTCTAGTAACATCCTTGGATTAGGAATGACTTGGGGGCACCGATGAGTTGACACGTCTCTGATGACCATGACATGAATGGTAACTTAGCCGCCCCTAATAGGTTTAATTGATCCTTAATATAACTATGGTTAGTTTTGGAAATTGCCTGAGACGCTGCTCTTAATCGTGACAATGACTAGTTAACTAAATAACCCAGAGTCAGTCGACCATTGAGAATTGTGGCCTAACATTATTACAAGCAGATGCCGAAAACTATACCCGGCTAACGTTACCATCACCTAACGTTATATTCTACGAGTAGTTCGCAAAGCACTTCCTTATTATTTTTCCAAAAGAACAAAACATGGTAGACTACTAATTTAGCTATTCACGGAAAAATTTCTGTTCCGTGAGTGTTTAAGCTAACGTTATCGTCCTATGGTTGACTAAGGAACTAGCTAACTAGCGTTAGCTTCAAACATACACCATAGTGTTCGGCTTCGGCTTCAGATACATTACCGTAAGCGGTGGCCGTAAACTCAATACCCAATATACCACAATGGGCCAGTTTCCTTAACAACAGTATAACATAGTTACAATGACTAGTTATCGATAAAACGTTACCTTAATGTTTCTCGATCCTTCTTTATGCTTCAACCCAACAACAAAATGGCGTCGTTCACAGGCGTCTGGACGGTCGCGTCACACATCTTGTAAAATCGCCGGTCTTCGCCCAATCATTTTGGTTTACCAAGTCACATAAATCCGCCCTCCTTTAACGCAAGCTATCTGGAATGGGGCGCTTAGAGAGGTAACGTTGCGCCTACGGTAAACTTCAGTTTTAATCAAAAGGTTTCTCCTGAGCGTCGGGGATAGGAAAAAAAATATGAACAAGGACATTGTTGAAATACACATTTTTTAATGTTCATTAGTAAATCGTACAACAACTAGGCTATTTGATCATATTCGTAGGCTGCTACCGGTTGTTATAATAGGCTACAGTCAGCCATGCCACCGTTAGCCTACACTAAATACCATAGCCTGCCTATACGTAGCCTAACGTTATATGTGTATGACATAGGCTAGTGTTTTTTTTTTTTGTTTTTTTTTTTTGTAGTGCCCAAGGGATCTCGCAGAGCTTATATTCTCAATATTTTTTATTCTTGGGTTTGGGTTGAGACAAGAACGTACCGTAAATAGCCCTATAGCCGGAGTTACAAGATCACATTGCAGAAAGCAAAGTCTAGGCATTAATTGGGTCTACCCATGTCCACGATCTAATCCGTTTGATTGGTGCGTTCCAGTGGTTTTTTTATGTTCCCTTCATGTCCTGTAGCGTCACCAATGTAGGCTCGTCTAGAAATATATGATTGTAGACCTATTTGTCGTGAAAATTACCAACGTTATCACTGTATATTAAATTTAACAAACAACTGTCTGGTTACACAAATGATCTACAGTAAACACCTGCCGCAGTCAACAAAAAACAGGTTAAACAACTCTAAATGTGTGGTTATTTTTTAAATAGGCTAAGGCTCTTCCGTTAGACTAGAAAATAGACGCAGGGCCTATATTATGATGTGACGATCGAGTGACAATCCTATTATCTTTTCTTCAAACTATTCCGCTACCGCATCAGGAAGAGCTCCCAGGCAGGCTATAATGTTCTCGTACTGACTTTATAGACCGTGTCCACCAGATGGGGCTCCATTTCAAGGTTCATTTTAGGCCTACCGTTTATTCTCTCATGGAGTCATTTATCGGTAGGTACTCTCCTGTGTGCCAAGGAATAGCATGCAAGTTGTCCACAAGATGCGTTATAAAGGGATGCTTAACCGCGTATTTCAACTTGAGACTTGACGAGAGAATATAAAAGTCTGTCTTATTCACCTATTTTTGGAATAAAATAGCTAGGCCTCCGGATGCACGTCTCGGGTAGCCTAACCTATCCGGGATGTCGACAGCCTATAGGTAAACTTGTCATTTCCATCCACTTGGGTGGTGATGCGATGGGAGGGACACAAGAAGCTTGAAAGAATCCAATGAGCGTGCTGCCAGATGATGCGTTCCCCGAAGGCCTTGCCTTCCAGCAGACCGCGCCTGTAACTGTGGATTGGTAGTTTGTGTGGGCCACTTAAAGAGGTGCGCCGACCAGACGGCACAGACTTTCTCCGTGCAGAATCAGCGAGATGAAGAGCATTGCCATCCCGTCACCATGTGCTTCAGGCTCCCACGGACCGCCTGCTTATTGCGCCTTAGTGCACTATGCATCATTCTCTCGCACGCTGCAGCTTATTTCGGGTTAGACGCTTTTCTTTTTCTATTACGCTCTCTAATGAATTGCACTTGATTATAAATGAGGTGGAAATGTTAGAACCAAAAAAGTGGCACCTTCAGCCAAATTACGCACGCGTAATTACGCACGTCCTGTTGAGTGACTGATGATACAGATACTTTTTAACTATTTATCTCTAATGTGTAGCCTTTTTTTCAGTAGCCTATTACTTGTTAAGCATTAAATGCAGTTATATTGTAGGCTATAGAATATTTACTAATTACATTTCAATGGTTTGCAGGATTTGTTTTGTTACGCGTGTGCATGTGTATCAGTAATTCAAGGTCTGCATTTTCAGTTAGGTAGATTCATTATTTATCTTGTTTGTGTAGCCTATTGAAAATACAAAGAAATGTCATATGAATTATCTTATTAATGATCTTGTTTTACTTTCGTCAAGGGAATTAGTTAGCGTCAAACCCTATATTTGTGTGCTGTTACGGTCTGACAGATTAACCATTTCCGATAGGCTTTACAAAAACAATCATATCATATTTTTTTAATTAAACATAACAGAGAATAGATACGGATTGCATACAATTTCGGATTTTACGTTCTATAGGCCAATTTTTTTTAATAAGTTTTCTGTGTTACGGATCCATAATTTCAATTGATTTAAAGTGTTTTCTTTACAAGGCTGACAGGTCGAGAGCCGTTGGTATTTTTACCAGGACCGTTCTCGAGTGAACCTGCGGGCAAGTCTCATCTAAAGCAATGCGAACAGATGACACTGACGCGACGGCAGAAGAGGCTGTGTCGCCGGGAGCCTGGTTTAGCGGAGACGCTGCGTGAATCCGTGCGTCTCAGCCTCTTGGAGTGTCGCTATCAATTCAGGAATGAGCGTTGGAACTGCAGCTTGGATGGACGGGGAAGTCTGCTCAAAAGAGGTATGTTATCTTAATCGGACTGAGCGGTCACAAAAGCAAAAGTGCACGATTAGGTGCGTCTGATGAGTGAATTCAACAGACATGATTTTTAAACAGAAAATAGCCCATTGTCCTGGCGGAAAAGGCCAGCAGACATAGCTTTAGCTTATATGATTGATCAATTTGATTTGATAATTCTAAAGGGCCTGTAGCTAATTATAAATAAAATATAAGTCTATTTGAAATATATCCCTTTGTGCTACTTTTTATTGATTCAATTTCTACTTTTATTATTTCAGCCATAAAAGTAGCGAGTTGAGTCCCTCCAAAGACAATAGAATACTCAAATGATTTCACTTTCATAAAAGCAAGCTTATTTAAGTAAAATATGCTTTGGCCATTGATTAGTATGAAATGATCAGCCCACAACAAATCATATTATTGCATACAGTCTAGCTTAATTTTCCTGCACACAGATAACGCGCTGACGCTGTAGAATTTGAAATACTCATGCATATGGATATCAGCACGCTACGAGAACATGAACTGGTCAGCATGACGGTAATGAGGGACTAGAGAGCCAAGAAATCCGGTGTGGCGAAAAGTGCACAGGCCCCGTGGTTATTTTTATTTCAGGAAAGCGCCCATTCCCAGAGGAAAAGGGCGGTGTGATTACCCACTTTTATCTGGGCAAATCCTCCCTAGTCAAAATAATAATTAATTGGATCAAAATACACCCTGGTGAGGGCTCTAGTCTGAGAAAATAACAGTGCGTAGTCTAACCGACAGGAAAGGTCATTGGAGAAAACATGACAAAACCACAATTGCAGAATAATGATTAGTAGCCTAAACCAAGATTTTGTAGTGTGGTCGTGGTCAAAAATCTTTTGGCTTTGCGTCCTTACAACCGGAGAGATAAAGCCTATTATTTAGGCTATAGCCAATTATATATCAATAACAAGCGCTATACAATGCTGGCATTTAAATTATTTTCATTTGCAGATAGGCTATTAGGCCAAGGCAATTTGTTAAAAAAGAAACAGTATTATAAAAAAAGTTGTTGTGTTTTTCTTCTTTTCCAGGGTTTAAGGAGACCGCTTTTTTACTGGCAGTGTCTTCAGCTGCCTTGTCCCATGCGCTAGCCAAAGCCTGCAGCTCAGGTCGAATGGAGCGGTGTACCTGCGATGACTCCCCTGGTCTGCAGCACAGAGAGGCATGGCAGTGGGGGGTCTGTGGTGACAACCTGAAATATAGCACCAAATTTCTCAAGAAGTTCCTGGGCCAGAAAAGGGTTAGCAAGGACCTGAGGGCACAGATCGACACTCACAACATCAACGTTGGAATCCGGGTGAGTGCAGATAAAGAGGCAATTAACACACCCTAAAAAAAGAAGTCTGTTGTTCAACTTAATTTCTTTAAGTTACATGAAGTTGTCAGTTGAAATAAAAGGTCATATTTATTTAAATTCACAAAGTTGAATGAAGTAAAGCAAGTTTATTTTACCTTTTTATTTAATCTCACCAGCAGAGGTGGCAACAAAGTAACCAGATTAAAGATGCACAGGATAACTTGTTATATTGGCAAGACAATCTGGTCCCGAAACAGAATTGCACTTATACTGAAATATGTCATATTCTTTTGAATTTCAGATGAGCTTTTATTTTTTTCCAATGTAGTTAAAGAATTCCCTTCAGGCATAGTTTGGTGGTAGTGAGGCAGAAAACAGCCCTTTCTGTATGTCCCACCAGCGTACCTACCTGGCGTACACCAGTGGGAAATAACAGTTGCTAACAGTTGTATGGTTTTATCTGGGCTTGCGAAGACAAATTACAATAATGATAGCAATTAAAAGTTACTAATTGACTCTAAAAACGTATGCAGCATTAAGTTGAACTATAAATCATTACAATGCACAGGCCTAGATATTAGATTACTGTATATCAAGGATTGTGTGGGATGTGATTTGCTATGGGACTGTGAAGTCTTGGGCCTCGTGTCCTGTTATATCAATATTGCACGTATGGTTAAGGTGCCTCCCAAGCTCAAGGCATCATAATCAAAGCCTCTACCTGATCCCCACTTAGCTCAATTAGTTGTGCTACAATTTTACTTGGCAGTTCACACCCACTTCTGCTTCATGACAGGGTGTAGGATACGCACCTGCATATTTTCCCAGTGCCAGCCAGCTCAACTCCCCCTTTATGCCCCCTAACCAGTTGGCCTTGATGGATACGGAGGCAGTCGGTGAGGCAGTGTAGCGAGGCGACACGGCGGCTGAGGGATCGCTTGAGCCAGGTGTTTTCAGGCATGATAAAGCTTGCTGTGCGGGCCTACACAAAATGAAAGGTCTCGTGTCGGAGGGAGCGATTATAACTGTGGCCTCTTAATATACGAGCGAACATTTTTTCCATCTACTGGATCACTGTACTCTTCATAAATCCACATAACGTTCATAACCACTACTGTGTAGCTTAGAAGTAGCAGGCCCCGGGGGGCTCTAGTCGCGCACACTATTCAGGCCAGTGCATGTAGAGACTGGGCCAGAGAAAGGAGGAAAACGACACAACAGGATGAGCTGAAGGGAGCCATCTTATCTTATCTCTACTGAGTTAACTGGTTTTCTCACCTTACACCAGTGGGGCCGGGGTGCGACCCCAGGAGCCGTGTTGACAAAAACAAGAAGAGGCTGCTCTATTCCCCCCTTCTCTCCACAATGGCATTGAAGCCCCCCCGAGGGGCTCATACCTGGAAAGGGTGGAACGTCCCCCCTCCCTCTCCTCATAATAACCCCTATGCCATATGACCTGTCTCTGGCCCTGACCTAGTTAGAGGTGACTGAACTCTCATCACTGACCATGATGAGTGAACTGTGCTCGGTGAACTATTAACCTGAACGCAGGAGCTCTATCATTAGCCTCTGTGGTTATATTGTTATTCCCCTTGTGAAATTCTTCCCAATCAATGTTTTTTCCATGAGCAGGCACGCTCAAAGGAGAGGGTGGAAAGATTCCGCTGTCTGCGCTGTTTGTCACTCCCGCCTCGGGCTTTAGAAAAGAGAAGCGAGCAGCAGACAGAGCTAGTTTCGACACATTGGAATAGTAAAAAAAAAACAACAAGGAATATGCAGCTGGTGTCCCAGTGAGCGATGTAAGGTAAATGAAATATGGCAGTCCTCCATCCATTATGAGCCGAGCAGCGCTGAGGGCTTGCTGAGACCACTGATAACCTCCTACCTTTCGAGACACCACCTCCCCACCCCGCCGGAAGCTACGCCTGTCTAGATAGGCTCCTGAGATAAGAGGCCATGTAATGAATCAAACTGAGAAAACTGACATTTCTCCCCCCCCCGTTTTCCCTCTCCTCAACTCGCAGGCCGTGAAGAGTGGCTTGAAGACGACCTGCAAGTGCCATGGCGTCTCCGGCTCCTGCGCCGTGCGGACCTGCTGGAAGCAGCTGTCCCCCTTCCACGACACGGGCCGCCTGCTCAAGTTCCGCCACGACACGGCCGCGCGGGTGCTGAGCGTCACCAACGCCGCCACCGGCGAGACGGAGCTGGCGGGCCCCCGTCGCCACGGCCAGACCCTCCGCAACACTGACCTTGTCTTCCTGGAGGAGTCCCCCAGCTTTTGCCGGCCCTCCCGCTACTCCCCGGGCACAGCTGGCCGCGCGTGCGCCAAGGACACCAGCTGCCAGAGCCTGTGCTGCGGGAGAGGTTACAACACGGCCATGCGCCTCACCACGCTCTCGTGCAACTGCCAGGTGCGCTGGTGCTGCCATGTGGAGTGTCAGACCTGTGTCAGGGAAGAGGAGGTGTACACCTGTAAAAAAGCCTAACGCGCGCACGAGAGAGAGGGGGGGGGGGGGGGACAGCCCGCGCAGGTGGGATTTTCGCGTTCTCCTGCGCCTCTCCCCTCCCCCGGACGCACAGCTGACCCCCTAATCTAACGTCCTAAAACCTCGCCTGATATACTGTAGCGCTTTAGGTGAGGGTATTTTCAAAACTATTCTGCTTTGCCTGCGCCGAATGCACTGAAATCCCGCATTTGTGGGACGGACGGACGGACGGGGGGGGATCCGTTTTCCCTCTGGGGCGAGCTCTTATACAGGTACTGGCACGGACTGGACTAGACTGGAGATCACCAGCACTGTGATGTCTGCACCTAAAAGGGACTATATTGTATCGTTCGTTGCATCGATCTCAACTATTTATTGTATCTCTTATTATGGTCTGTTTAACTGCTGCTTTGTACGTTTAAGTTCTTCTAATCAAGAGTGTTGCCAGTAAGGTTAACAGGGCTTTGAAAATGAATCTGGTGCAAAGAGCTGTCTGTCTGTTCATCTGCTGTATTTGTCTGCTGTGGAGGTGACTTTAAGGGTTCATTTATTCATATAGAGAGCACTTATGTTGAAAACGGTAAAAAAAAAAAAAAAAAAGAAAAAAAAAAGTTTTTAACATAGAACTTTAGGTCAATAGGTTAATACTTTACAAATGTAAAATATTGAACAAAACATGTGATTGTACATAGTCAATAAAATCACTGGATGCCTTAAGAGAGATTGTTATGGGATAGGGTTTGGACTACATGCATTAGCAGGGTAAATGCCCATAGGAACAACATGGGTTGACGTTGCTCTTATGGAAATGTCTATGGAAATCTCTGCATGTAGCCTGATGTGTCAGCAACAAAGCAAAGAGGAATAAACAGAGAATGTACAAATAGTGACAGACGAAACAAACACTGTATATGGAAAAGATTACAATAGGTTTTGTCTGATAGAAACAAATCTCTTTTATTTTAGATTCATAAATAGGCATATGTTTGCATGCACTGTGCTCTGCTTTCATGTCTGACCAAGGGTCAGGACCTGCCCATTTGGTTTTAATAGTCTTAATTTGGGCACATCTTTGTTCTAAAATGCCTTTGAAATGGGCCAATCATGCTCCTTGTAATCATTTTCCTTTTCCCAATCAGAGAAAATAGCAGTATTTACTTTTTTATGTCCCCATCCCGAACCACTCCATCAACAAGCATTGGTCAAAAGGCGCATGTTGATGCCAGGGGCTGTAATTTACAGGCCAGGTTATGCTCCATTTAATGATTCTGAACTGTATGTATGATCTATATAAACACACAGTATGTCAGGGATCCCGGCAAATTACAAAGTGGAATCATAATGTTCTACCTCACTACATCGTCTTTGGACAATTATGATTTAAATGTATTTACATTGCAGACCTGTATTTTCCTTTTTACATATGTCACAAAAGTTAAGGCTAGATTTCGAATTTGTGTAGAAATATTTTCATTTGTCAGAATATATCTCAGTAATTCTGCAGTGCCTGTTTTTCATGATTATTATTTGTCACGTTATCCTTATTTAAAAACAAATATGATGAATAAATGGGCATACATTTATGAGAACGGTGTTCTTTTTGACTTGCTGTTTAGTTGCCACGGGCTGTTTTTCAGCCTGTCAGCTCCTGACTAACATACAGACACACATGCGTCGGCACAATACACACGCAACGTACTGTAGGAGCAATGGCAGTATACACCTGCCCGCTCTGCTCTGTGAGTCTATCAAGCTAAACCACTTCCTGATGATGCCACCATGCCCTCCTTTTCATCTGAAAGGCCTGCGGTCTAGCTGCATTACCCTCAACCGCCCAGTAAAAGGGGCGGGGGGTGGAGGGGGACGCACTAGCATACAGGTGTTGTGCCTCTGGCCAGCGGCCCAACCATGATGACAATGATAATGGTGATAATGACAAAGATGTTGATCCAGAGGAATGCTGTCCGCAAACAAAATATAGAGCGCTTGACCCAATTAAGCTAAAAAAAAACAACAAAAAAAACGAAACACGGTAATGTTTATTTATGGAGATCGCTTTACGCGCTATTATCTGTGAATCATTGCTCTGTAGTTGGGCTGGAGCATAGAGCTCCATTGTGCGAGGTATTCGTAGTGTGTGTTCTGGGGCTTTTGATGTTGCTCTTTAATTACTGCCATTAGACATTTTCATTCCTTATTAGAAGTTTGCACGCCCAGGGCCTTTGACCCGAGACCCCAAATATTCCAAATTGTTTTGGGAATTACCAATTCAATCAGCCCTTATGTAATTGCAGGGAACATTTGTAGGGGGTTGTTGTATGAGAAGTTAAGGTCACACTCCCTCTCTAGGTTTAACCTCTCTTCACCTAACCGACTGCATGTTTTTGTGGCCCGTGTTCTTCTGTAAACCTTTCTAATATCGCACACAAACAAATTCACTACGGTCATTGCTAAAGAAAAAACAACCTGTAAGTATTTAAATCCACCGTCCAACATCGCAATGCCATCTGATAGGATGACTTGTACAGTCACTGTTTACAGCCATGTCAACAGATATTACTAACTGTCAGAGAGTAGGAGCTAGTCACTGCTGTTCAGAAAAAATATCAAATAATTGATCAATTCAATAAGAAATGTGTGAGATACATTATCTTTTACAAGCGTGGTGCACTGTTGTCTTCATTATGGATGTGTGTATATTTCTATCAGGTATATAATGTATATCAACTAGCTAAAGGCTACAGGTCACAGAAGTTGATGTGTGGCGTGCATAACACCTTAAACACGTTGCGTATCATCATTTTTTAAAGCGGAAACAGGGTGTATGCGGGAGTGCGATAGGGAGCGAGATGGAGACAGAGGTGCTGTGTGTGTCATTGGGAACGACGTGGACAGGGCTTGGGAGATATTGGAAGACATAAAGGAGGATATGAACGCGAAGGATAAGCAGGGGATAGCTTAGGAGCCCCGGGAGGCCGATTCCCTGACGCTGTTGTTGTTTTATAATGAACTCACAAAGTCCTCATTTCCCCCCTTCTACCCTGAGCAGAGGAGGTGCTGCAATGGGGGCTGTTGAGTCCACAACCGGATTCTCACGCACAAGCCCCCAGGGTGGCTTGGGGGGGGAGAGCGGAGGTGAGGCGGGGGGTTCACAGAGAGGCGGGGCAATATACAAGCTTGTGTGTCTATGTGTGTGTGTGCGTGTGCAGTGGTGTGTATCTCTGTCTGGGCTGCCTCCGTGTGTGTTCGTGTCAGCCCTGACAAAAGACAGGTGAGGGCAGGGTGAGGTTTTGTTTTTTTTGCATATATGCCTCTGTGTGTGTGTGTGTGTCTTAGTGTGTGTGTGCATACCTGCCGTGTGCACACCTGTGGTCACTTCAATGAGCGTGATATGTGAGTGCGTGTTTGTAGTAATTGTTCCCCCGTGCGGGCGCGGGCCACAGCTGACGCACAGTACGCCGGGTTGGCTTCTAAACGCCTCACTGTCACCTAGAGACACCAGGGCAGTATGAATGACATTGATAATGTAGGGTGACGCTGGCAGTAACCCTATCTCCTGTGTGTGTGTGTGTTGGGGGTGGGGGTTAGGTTCCCATATAGGGTACTATGCCAGGCTGGGCTGTCACACGGTGCCACTCCGTGACAGATGAAGATGAATCGGCACACCAGGGCCCGAGCGTTTTTGTATACGAGTTATATTTGCTGTTGCCTAGCAAAAGATGTTATCCACATTATTGTTTGCTTACATAGCTTTCAGGTTTATACGTTACTCATTTGTGAGAGTACAGTGGACGTTAACCGAAGCGTAGAAGGCTTGATAGGTACCTTGCTCAAGGACACATAGCGCAGCTCCCTCCCGCAACTGGAATCCATTCAGCGCCGGGTAAACCACCTAGGCCCAAATCCTAGCCAGACTTCCCCCCTCTTTAAGAGAAGCTACCTAGTGGCAGCATCAGTAGTGGCGCTAATCACTTTGCGCGGAGACAAAACTCGAGTGACTAAAAGGAGAGATGGATTTGCAGTGTGTGGAAGGAGGGGGGAGAGAGAGCGTGTATACAGCATGGGGTAGGAATTTGGAATGTGAAATGACTAATGCAATTGCTCAACCCACAACAGGAACATGGACTGCCTAAAGCTATGACAGGGCTGAGTGCATACCTCAATGAGGATGGAAGGGGGGGGGGGGCTACCACTGTTGACTTGGGTTGACTGGAGCGGGGGGGGGCTTTCTTAGCAGGGGGTGATGTGGTGTATGGAGGCACGCGGGGATGGTCAATTGAGTGGGCAGCGGTGGTGAAATGATGAATGGGCGGTTAAACTGACTCCATGGATGACAACGGCAGTGCGGAGATCGGCGATTAACCAAAAAGAGATAAAAAAAAAGATAAAAAGATAAAACCCTTTAATGGGCTAACGTAACATGGATGAACGCCTATAGGGCGACAGTGAAGGCATACAGCTATGAGACAGATAAAGATGGCCCTCAATAGACATATCCCCCTTTGTCGGTCCAGTTGAAGCCAGTTGAATCCTCCCTTCCTACTGGGAAAGTGCTGGGGGAGGCTGTTCCCATGAAAGCTGCAGTGGGTCTGGAGAAACACCTGCGGCACTAACACTGGGGTTTACATTGCAGCCGCTGCGATAGGGAACGATAAGTCCCCAACACACCTACGAGCCTCACTCACTCCCCCTTGCTTAATGAATTGTAGTCCTGTGTGTTTTTTCTCAGCTGCGCGCACGCACACACACACACACACACACACACACACACACACATACGCACACTGACCTCCATTACAAGCAAAACAAAACTTTCCCAGATCAACAATGTCCGAGGCAGGAAAAAGCAGACAGGGCTTGGTGTTCTCTCAACACATGACACATCCAAGAACCCAGAGTCTACAATGTTGTCTGCAGTTATTTGGGATATTTGCATGGCTGCAAAGCTATGCTGTCCTAAGATCAGACGCTCTAGGTCACTATCCTTAAAGTATTCATTGATCGAGCTCCCTGAACCGCACGCTATGGCTAACTGACACATCTGACTCTATTATGAGTGTGGCAGGCAGCTGTCAGTCTGTGCGATTGGCCTGGTGGGAGGGGGGGGGATTGGAGGGGGGGGGGCGATGAGGCATTCCGGGCCGTCTTGCCGTTTGTGTGTTCCCGCCCTGACTGAGAGAGCCGCCGGAGGGCATGTCATCCGATGGAGTGAGCGGGTCGCCACCGTCGCTCTGCTCCACATGCTTGGAGGTCTAAGCGTAACCGCTCGCAGGTGGTATGGCCACAGGGCTTGGTGTGTGCGTGTGTGTGTGCGCTCAGAGGCCTCAAGACGAGTACGAGGGCAACATGAAGACACGTGGAGTGAGAAAGGAAGGGAGAGACAGGTCTCTTTAATAAGTCGTGGGACCTTCACTTATTGGGTGGTCACTCCGCTCCTGTTTTTGTACACTGCGCACCCCTCAGCAGAGCAGACACACACAGGCCAAAATAGCCCTTCTGCCAGCGTGTCCCTGTTGGGACACACTGGGAGCTTATTCATTTTTCCTGTCATCTTTGACAGGCCCTCATTTGCTTTCATTCAGCCTCTCATCACGGCTTCAAAGGCAAGTGGATCATTTCCCTCGGGGCAACGAGAAAGATCAGTGTGCCTTTAAAAAAAATGGTTGGTATCCAAACATTGCTGACCCAAGGCAGTTTAGCTCCTCATAATTGACTCCTTCATTCCGTCTCTTGTGATCGTTGTCTTATTGCCTATTATATTGCCTGGGAAGCATAATTAACTACCTTATATATAAGTGATTTAATAACATATCATTTGCTCTTCTATTACTAAAACAAAAGGCAAGAGGGTAAACGACAAGTGTGGCACCAGGGAACGATGTCTTGGCGATAGTCCAAAAAAGAAGGCATACACCCAGCCCTGAACATCTCTGTAGCACACTTGCTTACTCTACGCAACAACAACTTTAGCTTCGCCCTGCGGCGTGAGTCCGGCTGTTGAGTCGCAAACATCACACTGAGTGAACTGGCCTGTGGCCACTTGGTCAGTTGAGAGTGTAGCGAGGGTGCTCCACACCTGGGATCTGGAGTCTAGTATGTGCCTGTAGTGCCCAGGTGCAGGGGAAACCGGTAAGCTCATCTCAACCTTTCTCCAGCGTTAAAAGATAAAGGACAGACAGAGAGAACCCCATAACCTTGGGAAAGAGGTAAATGCACCCTGTATAAAGTGCCAAAGGGCTTGTGGGGGCCCTCATTTTTCCCTTTTCTAATTCAGAGTAATGGGTTAAATATGTGAACAACCAGCCACTGCCCTGGGGAAGTGTTATGACAACTGAAAATGGTGAGAAGCGAGCAAGAAGTGGCATGAACAAATCTCAAGGCTTCTGACATGTTGGGGGTGGGGGTGGGTGAAAGGGCCTCTGTTGAGAAGTGTTTAGCCCGAAGAGACAGCCATCATCTCAAGCATCATCAGGACGGCGCAGACAACTGTCTTGGCCCCTCATCGGATGGCTGTGTTTAATGGGGTAAACAAATGCTGCCATCACTGGCAAATGGGAGCCTAAAAACAGCTTGCAACACTACATGCACAACACTTGGTGGATTTACTTGTGGTCTCTTTGATTTAACACCTCTCAAATGATTAGATAGCAGTTTGATGGAGGGCTGGACGAAAATGACTGAGATGCGGTTTTGTAAATGTGCCAGGCAGCGCCCCAGGTTAATTTTCACTTCGCAAGATCACCAATGAGCAATAGTTACATTACTTCTGGGAAATCACACCATCACTCTTTCACACACTGCTGTCACATGCATCTGTCTTTCACACACAACTTCACAAACAAATTCTGTCTCCTTTCTCCCTCATCCTGTGTATAAAGAATAATTAACTAACCATGAAGCTTGATACCATTCCTTTTGGTGCCTCTGACCGCAGGCGGGGGTGCGGGGTAGGGGGGTAAAGGATGGACAGCCAGGATTATTCTGACACTTATCACTGGAAAAGGGGGATAGTCTAATTACACAAAACCAGAGTGAGAAGACAAAACCTAGCCCCAAGACATCTTTTCATGAACTCCTTCCTGCCACATGTCTACTACTCAACAGTCTCTCGCAAAGCTGTCTTGGTAGGGGAAGGGATTTGTGGTATCAGAGAGCACTGCTGTCAGGGAAAAGCAAAAAAATAAATGTTAAACCTTGACAGATGTTGCCAACGGCGCTCAACATTAGATGTGAGTTTAGTTTGTTGATCAATTGAACAACTGAACCAATTTTTTGTTTTTGTTTTTGTGTGTGGTAGTAATCGAGGCAAAATCATTATGCATCGTGTAATATGCATGCTTTGATAACGCGCTTACCTTTGTACCATGTCTCCCATTTAGAGGTTTTATAGATTAGAGGATAATTCATACATCAATAAGAAATAACCAGTTTCCCGTTTAGGTCGCTAGGTGGGGAAAATGTGCACCTGTACTCCATGAAACTAGTGAGAGACGCGCTTCCGGTTTTCCATTTCCGTACACAGACCTTTCAGCTGATGACGTGTGCACTCTAGTGCTGTCGGCTAGTTAGCTAGCTACCTGTCAGATGTCTGACTGTTAACAGACCAAAAGGAAGACCAAATCAAACGCAGAAAATGGAGACGCTTTATCATCAGACAAACAAGTGAGTTTGTCTGACTTCTGCTTCTACAGTTGCTTTACGATTTACAAGCTTACGTTAATAGGCAAATACTAGAAAGAACTAGCTAATTACAAGCTAGTAACTGTTAGCCGTAGTACTATTCCTTTTACTGTTAGTTATCTTCTTTTTTACTAGCAGTACGGCATTTGAAATCCAAAAAGTTCACACAGAATACACCTATTATTAAACGAATTATAGAGCTGAAGACCTTAAATATCCCGTTTTACAGTTTAAGATAACATAGCCTACCTTTGAACTACAAAGTTACTCAATATTGTATTAAATCTCTTGATTAAATTACAGATAGAAAACACATTCTTATGTGACGTTATGGCATTGTACTTTTAATATCATAAACGTTATATATTTTGTGCTATCAAGGGCTTTATTATATTACCTTACCTAACTTCCATTTTCACGTTCTCTACTTGATTAGACAAATTCATGAGATCCAGTCTCAAATGGGATGCCTGGAGACGACAGATCGTAATTCCGTACACTGTGAGTTGATATTTTAATATATATAAATCCTTATCAAATTCAATTCTTCATGAAAAACTAACCTTCCATTTTAATATTCATTTAGATACTGTTTTAAATTAATTTCTGTTTTGGATTTTTGACATACAACATATTCATTCCCATATAATAATCTCATAGCTAGTGTCTCAGTCCCTGGCTGGTTGCTTTTTCTAGTGGGTGCCTGATCTGTCCTAAGCCAAGCTGGTGCCTAGACAGGAAGCTATTGGGTGGGAGCACAGGAGGAAGCTGGGATTGCTTCTTCAAGATAATGGTGGGAGCCAGGCAGCTGCCCCCTGTCAATGACATCAGCTCACATGTTAACGGAGGGAAGGATGTAGCAAAGACTCTGAACTAATGGGAAAGGCCTGTCGGGACAAAACGGCACTGGTCTAAAGTCTTGTGGTGCCAGTTTGACATAAAGTTGCACTCAACACACAACAAGCTGAACATTGAATGAGGGGTGTAACAGCTAGTTGCCTGTATTGTTACTTCACATCAGCATCTGATCTCATTTTATCAACAGGTCATTAACACCTAAACATTCTGTTTAGACGTAGTCATGGGTGGGAACATTGGAAAAAATGTAAAGTCTGGTCTTCTTCCTGTAATGTATCTGAATGTCATCTAGTTTTCATACTAAGCGTACTTCATACTAAGTGATGTGTACATAGGTTAAGAGTTTTTTTCTGTTCTTTATTTATCTTAAATGCCTTTTGTTTCTTTTGCTTATTCTTTTTACAAGTGTTGGAGAATGATCTGCTGGCAAGAATTGACCAGATCTTCAACCATCTGGAACGGCTCGAGATCCTAGCCAGCAAGGAGCCCCCAAACCGCCGCCAGAATGCCAAATTGTGAGTTTTGTGAAGGACGCCTACATTAAAGTTAGTGACCCTAAAGCCCCAGACATGGTAGTGTGATTCATATCTCAGCAAGGCGTGGAAATAGCGGAGAATATGAGACAGACAGCCTACTTCTGCCCCATGGCAATGTGTCTCTGTGAAAACATTTCTACGAAAGCCCCGTCACCATCAGCATTCTTGCTGCATTGGGCAAAGCTCCTTTCTGAGCTGGGTAAACAGACCCCAGGGGAAACGGTGCATCCCATCCTGCAGCAGCCTTCTGATCTCAGGACAGGCTCTCAGCGCCATGACGTTAAAGAAAGGAGTAGGCTATGAGGGGAATAGGTCCACAGGTGTTTTTAGCCAGGTCTGATGAGGGGGGGCTGTGGAACAAGCCTTTGTTTCATCCTGAACCAAAGTTGTCTGGCAATATTTGTCCGCCCTGCTCCAGGCGGGTGGACCAGCTCAAATATGACGTTCAGCACCTCCAGACGGCCTTGCAAAACTTCCAGCACAGACGCTATGCCCGGGAGGCCCAGGAGAAGGATCGAGAGGAACTCATGAGTCGCACCTTCACTACTAACGCAAGTCTGATTTGTACTTTAATAGCAGAATAGCACCATTAAACTTTCCCTATTACGGCATAGAATGTATGTGTAGATCTATCTAGATCTATATATATATATATCTCTCTTGTCCACATAGGATGCAGACACCTCCATCCCCATCGACGAGACCCTACAGTTTAACTCCAGCTTGCACAACGCACACAGAGGTATGGACGACCTCCTGGGCAGTGGCAGTGGCATCCTCAACGGCCTCAGAGATCAGAGGGGAACACTAAAGGTGAGTTAGCATTAGTCTTCTACCTTTTTTGTTCCGCTTTGTTTTTGAGACAGGAGGAGGGAAAATAAAGCCGGGCGAGGGGTGGGGTCGGGTGGGGTTAAGGCCCTTCCCTGGAGACGTAAGGGAGACAAATATTCCAAAACAAACCCTGACCCAGTCCAGCGTGTCAGCTGCGATTACAATAGTGATTGTTGGTGTGCACACGCTCGGCCAGAGGGTGAGCCCACGTTTCCAGGGAGGAGATGGTCTTCCTGGTTCTGCGTCAGGCCTCCTCTTATCAGGGTGTGTCCACGCTACTGAACCAGCCAATCACATGGTTTATACTGTCCGATATGAGCTATTCTATAAGATTACTGCTCGTCACATTGTACACATTGGTCACAGAACGCAGTAATGGGTAGTGTGAAAACACCTTTAGCTATAACTGTTGATGCAGGAATCCAGGTAATTCAGATCGTTCTCACAACTGTAGATCGAGTTAAAGATTTTAAGGTATCTGATTAGGGGAAAAAGTCATAATTTTATAAATTGTGGCTGAATCTTCTAATTGAAAGGTTTAGGTACCTGTGAAATGTTGTACACTTTCATTCCACTCCAAACTCAAATATGGCATTGAACTATTTGGTGCAATCCTGGTTTTAATCAAGGTAAAACTGGAATGAGTAATATGAGAGGGGGAGTATTGCAGCTGGCTTTCTGCTTTTTTCTATTGTGCAAACTTATCTTCACCCTCCCTTGCTCATCTGTTAAAAATGTTATTTGTCAATTGTCTCACTCTGCTTTGCTAAATAGGTCTGTGGAAAAATTAGTTTTTACCTAATTACACACATTTCATGACATGAATTATTGAACTGATTTGTTATTGCATAAGGTTGTGTAACAACCAAGATAGCATACCCAGGATTGCCAACAAGGACACACTTGGACACATTAGAAACAAACTGTCATGCTGTTTCTCAGTATTAATAAATACCACTGTAAAATCTCTGGGATTTATATCTTGGTCCAGTCTCACTATGTGAGTGTGTATTAATTCTCAATAAAATAAATAATTAATTACATTTGTTGCATTTGTGATCTGTCTAAAATACAGGGATTGTGCATAGCTATGGCCACAGCTATGGCCACTATAACACAGGTTAGTTTCATATTCTTACTTGCATGTAAGGATTTGCTGTATACAAGGGTTTCTCTTTAGGATACAATTGTTTAATGACTGGAAGTTGGAACTTGATCTTCCACACCATGGTCAATGGAAAGAAGGAATGGCTGATATTTGAATTACAGGAAAGTCACCCAATTCCCCCCACCTTAACACACTACAAATGAACTCTGGCACCACCCTGTGGTTAAAGTTTTAATAATGTATTTTTGCAGATATGTCTTTGGTAAGGCATTCTTAGTGACTTCACTTATGTTACTGATTAATACTGTTTTTCAAGTGAACAACATCTATTGTTATAAGTAAACACTGGTAGACAAATTAACTCAAAACATTTTATTTGCTGAAGCATAGTAAGATTTAAAAAAAAAAAAAAAAAAAACTGCTACTGTCTTGCAGATCCCCATCCATTGTTTTCCTGGCAAAGAGTTCAGGAACTGCCTTAGTAAAATACAAAGGCATCTGCCCAATCCCCTTCAGAGTTTTCAGTCTTGCCTTTGCCTTCAAAACAGTAGCTTCCAACCTCTAGAATGTTAGTAGGTGTAACGACATGTTATTTACAATTTTACACAAAAGCAAAAACATTTTTTCCTTTTCAAGAGCATTTTGGAAAATAATTTAAAAACGGAAAAATACAATTATTGCAGTATACTACAATCATTTGTTACATGATGCGAAAGCAGCATCCAGATGTACAGTTTTCAGTGCAAGTCGTTCAGATGTACTCTTACCACTAGGAACGTGACCTTTAAACTCGGACCTGTGTAACTACCTTCACACGCTTCTTGTTTATGGGACAATTTCATACCAATATGGCATCATATTGGTGGGATTCTTCACATTACACATTTATGTACAATGTTAGGTGAGATCAAGTAGTCGTATCTGAGCATAAAAGAATGTCAATAACTACAAAAGTAAGTCAGGCTCCTTGTAGAGCAACCAGGTTACATTACAGAGTCAAAGCCACACCATCTGGGGAGAAACCCACTTCCTATGTCATACTTCCCACAACATGATTCGATTGTGCTCGTGGCTTTAGCCACTGCCCATCTCTTTGGCTGCAGGAAACAAAAAAAAACAAAACATAATATTCAACTGTGGAAAAGAAAATCCAGTGGTTTTTATAGCGAGATTCCCATTTAGAAGAAATGGGTGTTCTGTAGTTATACCCCCTCCCTCCCAAGTCTTGAGTTCCCATTAGATCCCCCACCTTGTGTCAAAACCTCAGAAAGTGTTAATATTACAGTGAGAGAAAAAAAATCTCATAGGAGCTAGAAGCAAATATTAGTGTTAACTTGGAGCTCTACAGCGCCACTTGGTGGCTATGCTTCACTGCACTGTGTAGACCAGTTCAGCCTAGGCCAGGCGAGTCCCCCTCCTGGCTGGTTGTGGAATTGCCTGAGGACTGCCACTCCTCAAGAGCCATGGTTAGGCGGGTGTTGGAGGTCCTGCCCTGAGAAGATAGGGTGTAGAAGGGGGTGGAGTTGGAGAGCTGCGGCTGCAGCGGCCTGTGAGGGCCGGGGGGTGAAGAGGGTGGGGTAGAGCGCTGTATGGGGGACATGGTGGAAAGCTAAGGGGGTGTGGTGCAGGGCCGAGGCTGGGATGATGTGTATGGGCTGACCAGACAGGAAGGCCGTGTGGTGGGCGGGGATCAGGCCAGCGTGGCTCAGCGAGTGTCCTAGGGAGTGACCCAGAGACGGGCTCAATGGGGACAGGGAGAAGGGGTGCAGGTGGTGCTGGGGGATGTGGTGCACCTGGGCCAGCTGGGCATGGGCATGGGCATGATGCGGGTGGTGGGCGTTTGGGTGGATGCCCATGGCTGCAGCCGTGGCTGCATGGTGCTGCAGGATGGCGTGCTGTACGGTGGTGATGGAGGTGGCCGAGGCCACGGAGACAGCTGGCTGCTGGATGTGGATCTGCTGGAGCTGCTGGGGAGGTGGGGCCGCGGCCAGGTTGGCGGCTGCCACTGCTGCAGCCGCCGAGGGGAAGGTTTTGACCTGCTTGGCGAGGAGCTGCTGCTGGATGTGCTGCTGGGCAGCCTGCTGCAGCTTGCTGTACTTCTCCATCTCCTCGGGGGTGAAGGTGATGGGCTGACTCTCTAGAGGAGCCAGGCCGTCCTCCTCAGCCTCCATGCACTCCTCCTCCAGGCTGGGGGGAGGATAAGCAGGGTAGCCGTGCATGGGGGGCTGCTGCTGCATGTCGGCCATGAGTGGCTCCATCATAGGGTTCTGGGAGGGGTCTTGTCCGGCCTCTCCTTGGTACGTGGGCATCAGCATGGCCGGCTCCTGCTCGAACAATGGCCGAGGCTCGTGGTGTACCTGGGTTTCGGTGTTGGGGACCTGCACCTCTTCTTGGACCACTGTATTTTGTGGCGTTTCCTCAACCTTCTGGACGGGAGGAGCGGGAGGAGGTGGTGGAGGAGGGAACTCCCTTATTTGCTCTACCAGAATGACTTCTCCATCGGCTTCAGATCCTTTCCCTGCCCCGGACTTCTCCCTTTCATCCGGTCTGGTCAGAGGAATAATAGCGGGCTTCTTCCCTACTTGGAGCTTTCCAAAAAGGGGCAGCATGGCTTTATTCCCCAGGGCAGGGGGTAGTTTGGGGCCAAAGTAGCCCTGCGGAGGGTCCTTGATCTTAATGCCCGATTTTGTGGACATGTCATCAGAACCTTTCTTAGACTGGACCTTCTCCAGCAACTGGCGAGCAGTGAGAGAATTCCTCTGCTCCCCTGCATCTCGAGACGGACCTTGCCTCAGGCCCTGTGTGCTGGACAGGTGACTGTTGCGGTTGGGACCTCGCGCTGAAGCCGACCGTGGAGACTGGGAGCGGTAGATGCGAGAGCGGTTGAAGTCTCTGCGGTGTGCTTCACTGTCAGCGCGGCTCCTGGCTCCCCGCCGGTGAGAGGAGCCCTTGGTGGAGCTGGACGAGCGACTGGCAGAGCTGTGGCTACGGCTGTAGCTGCGCCTCCATGACCTGGCGCTGCTGCTCCGGCTCCGGCTGCTGGAGCTCCGGGAGCTGCTCCGGTGGTGTCGTCGGTGCCTCTTCCTGCGACTGTGGCTGCGTGAGCGCGACCGCGAGTCCTCAGACGACGAAGAGGAATAGTGGTGTCTCCTGGATCTCCGGCGACCCCGGCTGCCCCGCCGCTCGTACTCTGAATCTGTCGAACGCTTGGAGCGCCTCCGCCTGTGGCCGTCGTTGCTGTAGTCGCTGTAGCTGTCAGAGTAGCTGCGACTGCGGTGGCTGTAGGCACTGCTGCCTACAGAGGACCGCTCCGAGCTGCTTGAGTACGAGCGGCTGCGGGAGGTCTGACCACGTTGGCGTCGCCGACTGCTGCCCCTCCTGTCACCCCGTCTTGACGAGTGGCTGCAGGAGCGTCCGGAGTCCTCGCTGTGGTGGCGACGTTGTTCTCTGGGACTGGACCTGTGGTGGCGCGATCGCTGGGTGGCAGAGCCGCCTTCGTCCTCACTCTCACTGCTGGGAGGTCTTCCTGGACCAGGACTCTTCTGGGCTGAGCTGGAACAAGAGGCACTTTGAGGCGCATTAGAGTCAGTCTTCTGTTTCTTGGTTCCATTGTGCTCCTCTGAGGAGTTGGCTTTGTCACAGCCTTTCACAGACCCTCCCTCTTCTGCTGTGGGTTTGGAAGGCACTTCCTTGGCAGGGCGTTTCCTCTTCCCAGATTCTGCTCCTGTACTTCCCATACCTGCAGTCCCACCTGTTGCTGGCTGAACAGAGGAAGCAACTGCTTTGTCTTCTGCTTTTGGCTTAGCCGTCTCCTTCTCATGGCATGACGCCTCTTCATCTTGGTCTGGTGCCTTGTTTTTACTCTTCTTTCTTTTGTGTTTTTTCTTCTTTTTGTGTTTCTCTCCTTGGACCCCCGTTTCTGCTTCCCCAGGTCCTGTTGCTCCTTTGTCTTTTCCTTTGCGTTTAGAGCGCTTTAAAGACTTCTTATGTTTCTTCTTCTTTTTCTTCTTTTTGGCCGTGCTGCTGCCAACGTCTGGCTTTTGCTCATTTCCTTCTGTTGGGCCAGACTCTCCCTTTACTGCAGGTGGATCCTTCTGCAGGCTGGGCCCAGGGTTTGGGGCTTTAGCTACCTCAGACGACAAGGCAACCGTCTCTGGTGCCTTCTCAACTCTTTCTTCACAAGGCTTGGGGGACTTGGCCGCTTTCCCACCTCGAGCACCTTTGTTGCGAGACAGCTTGAAGTCAAAGTAGAGGGGATTGCAGCTGTAGGACAGGGAGGGCTGAGCCTTTGTAAATTCAAGCAGCTCAGAGGGCCACTGCAGGGTGGTACTCTCGTCTTTGCTAAGGACAGGGACGAACGGACCTGTGGGGATTTTAGGGCCCAAGTTGGGCTCCCGTTTGCTCACTGCCTCTGTCACGGAGGGCGGGGGGTTGGCATCTACTGAGGAGGCTGCGTCTGAAGAGGCAACGTCTACTGCACGCAGAGAGGCTTCCGCCGGCTTACCCTTGGGTGACGGAGAGTTGGTCTCTGGGACGTTGGTGGAAGTGGGAAGCTCTGGCTCTTTCTTAGCATCAGCGACGTTGGACTCCATCTCTGAACTGTTATCAACCTTTTTCTCCTCCTGACCCTCGTCGTCGTCGTCGTCGTCGTTGTCGTTGCCGTCGTCGTCATCCTCATCTTCATCCTCCTTGCACTCACACTGGTCAGTGGCCTTCATGAACAGTAGGAACTGGAAGTGCGGCTTTACGCGGCAGTGCGCTGGAGGTATGTAGTGATAGTACTGAGGCTCCTGCCCAGCGTAGCCTTCCTCCTTCTTCATCATCATCTTTAGTTTATTGAGGGTGGAGGCCAGAGAGGCGCCGTCGTCCTGCTTCAGCTGCAGCTCCTCTGTAGCGGCAGCCCCGCCGCTTTCTCCACTCTCACCACTCCCCGTTCCTCCCTTAGAGCTGTCCGTGCTGCAGGTCGACGCATCCTCCTGCCCTCCCATCCGCTCCCCCTCCTGGCCCTCCTGGCCCTCCTCGCCCTCCACAGCCTCCTCTCCGTGGTCGGCAAAGACGGCAGCTACCGTCTCCAGCTTCACCGGTGCCTTTTTGGCGAAAGAGAAGGACACGCTGACCTTGGAGCCTCCGGGCGGAGTCGGCGAGGAAGCGCTGCTCCTCCCCAGGGAGAAGCTGATGGTAGGGGCGGGCTTAGGTGAAGCCTGTTCGCTCTTGTCTGCTGACGCGACTTCGACAACAGTGTCTGGCAGCGCCATGCTCTCGGGCACCATGCCGTCACCTTCGTCTTGCTTGTCTTCATCCACGGCCACAGTGGTAGTTTTGAACATAGGACCACTTCCCGGAGTACTGAAATACGGTTACAGATTGATGAAGGAAATGGGTTGACATTTATTGACTAAATAACTGCAACAATGGATACCGTTAAGGCTAGTGGGCCAAACACAAGCATACAATATTTTATTTATATATATATTAAAATTCACAACACATCTCTTCTATTGACAAGTGATTGTTTTTTTTGTTTTTTTAAATTGTGTTAACATCACTGTCTTTCTACAAGAGCAGAGACCTTACAACGGTAAGACTAGCTGTATACTTAAATCCTTCCAACAGAGGGCACTCAAGCAACACAGTCTTACCAGTCCTGTTGTTTCCTCTGTTCAGCCAGCTCATGCAGCCGGCGAAGCATCTTCTCGTGTTTTTTCCCACCTTTCCGGGAACGGGATGACACATTCCGCGCAAATTCCCTCTGCTTCAGCTCCTTAAGCCTCTGCAGAAAAATAGACGGCAATGAAAGAAGGATGGAGTACAGATAAGAAACAAAGACCATCATGACCATACATCCACAATAGAGGACATCATTTTCTGTTAAGCTCATCATTTGGTTACAGTATTTGATGAACTGGAATCCCCGCCCCCATGGCCAAGCTTTATCGAGTTCCATTGTTTGTTTAAAAATAAAAATGTTCCAACCCAAGGATTCTGATCAAAGGCTGCTGGTAGCATGTATTCTCAAGTTACCCCAGTCAGGTAACTTGAGAATAATTAAATGGTTGTAGTGCCCAACATTTCCATTCCAGACTAAAACTGGAAATATATTGTCAACACTACAATTTAGGACATAGTAATTTTGGGAAAGGGGGGTGATTATTTTCACCACCAGCAAATGCATTTATATTGAGGTAAGGAAGCAACAAAAACTACAATAAGCAAAAAAGAGGGGCGTTAAAAATGAGTCTTCCTCTTCACCTGCTTGTGAGCATGGTCGTAGGAGTTGATGTGGTTGTCAAACTCCTGGTGCTTGGTATACTGCTTGTCACACAGCTCACAGTAGAAGTTGGCTCTCAGGTCCTCCAGAGCCTTTGCAATGGCTTTCTCCTTTTCCACCTGGTCCTAATAATGGTACAGAGAAAGAAATGAGTGAATGTCCTTCGCAGATATTTTATGTTGAGGGAATTAATCCTGTACATTTACAAAACAACGGCTCTGCAACAGCAGGCACCTGGCACACATAAGCCAGTATTACAGACGTTACTAATGCTCCAATTACCAAGTATTTAACTGTTTGTGCGTGACATATCACAACTTGCCATGTCTGCCAGCTGTCCAAACTACAACGGTCATAGAAAAGCCTTGTGTCCAAAGTCCACTTCTTTATTAAGTCTAGTGAATGCTAATTTGCAGTGATACAGCGAAAACCACCCGCTCCCTTGGAGGAAGTGGGTTAAAGAGATGGGAGGTGGCCAAGTAGATGTTTTGCAACACTCCAGGGAACGACCGCAGTATCCTAACACCAGGCTTGTGAGTCACGGGCACAGAACAAAGCCAGAATGGGGAAGACAACAGCAAGACGTGGGTTGATAGAGAAAGATCCTAATTCAAAGAGAAAGCCGGTCGCCTTGGGGAGCCATAAAGACTCACTGCTGTGGAAGCGTTAAAGGCCAGTCTGAAGCAGAATAGAGGTCGTACCTTGTATTTCTGTCTGAGTTCTTCTGTATCCTCCTTCTCAACCTCGAGCACTCTTCTCTTCTCTGTGGCATCTTCTGCATAGTCCAGCTAGAAGGATCAATTCGAACGGTTTAAATACTATGTGTAAACAGCTTCACAGAACCATAGGGGTTGTAATTAAGTGCTTTGAACAAGTAACACACTGATATAATAAATTGTTCATGTGTCATATTCTACAATGCCTTCTGTCATTTCATCTACAACTAAACCAGGTACACTACAATATAAAGTGTTACAGTAGTGCCATCACTTAATCACTTATTCTTACTGCAATCATGTACTAAAGTAATTCACTTCCTTTTCTTCCCTTTCTGTAGTCTCCGTCTCAACAACACAACTCTTTGCCTTGATATAGGTCAATGGCCACTGCAGTTCCAGAAACCTCATTAAAACATCTATTCTGGTCCCCTGTCAACATACCAAAGTCAAGCCAAATTTAGAGAAGATGCAGTGGGGTAGCTTGACCTTTGTGAGACTTACATGGAACGTTCCAATATAAAATACAAACCCCCCACCCCCCAAATATAATCTTAAAAAACAAGGTTCCTCACCTCCATCTCCATTCGTCCCATCCCCATGACATCGTATTTGAGGATGATGGGCACAGGGTCCGTGCGTCCTGAGGGGAGAGGGACAGAGAGAGGACCAGGTGAGCTTAAGAGACTGGGATCGGGGACAGCTTCGGGGACAGCCTGCTTTTAGAGCATAGGGTGCTGGGGTTAGAGGATTTTGCCTTGAAGTGCAAAGAGACCAGAAAGCTACAGTGAACCAAACACCAGCCATTCTCACAGCTTACTAGAACCATTAGAATAGAGCTCAGCTCACCCTAGCCTCCCTGCTCTACTGGGCCGGTTACTTTTCTCTCCCTCTCATTTATTTAGAGTCAAATGTGATGCTCGAGGGCCGTCCAAAGATGTATTTTACACCAGAGGGCGAATGGAGTAACTGGAACCAATACAGTACCCAGTTTAAGCACCTCACTGAATCTATAATCGAGTGTGGCCCTACTAAGTATGCACCCTCTCTCCTCCCACCAACCCCCGTCCTCTCTTGTCAGTGCTGCAGTCCTGTTAAACCAGAATGCTAAGACTATCAAGGACACAACAGCCTAAGGGACTGAAAAAGAGGAGGAGGGGTGGGGGGGCTACCGCAGCTGCTGTAGCTCGCTGAGCTCCACTGCGACAAGAGCCCCACCATTTTATCTCCGAGCTTCCTGACCCTACAACAGTGTCCAACAGAAGGCTTATTTACTTACATCTATGTCACGTAAGCTGTGAAAAGAGCTAGCTCAGAAAGAAATTAACTGTAGAAAAAAAAAAAAAAAAAAAAAAAAAGACAACCAAAAAAAAAAAAAAAACTGAAACAGAAATTACTAAAAAAATAAAGGTACATTTTTTTTAAAAAATGAACTACTTTTGAGATTGACACAGAATTGCTTAATCCACTCATAATCAGCCAAACAAAGCACAGACAGAGACAGAGAGACAGAGAGAGAGAGAAAGAAAGAGAGAGAGAAGCACTGAACTACAGCAGAGTGACGTCACAGGCCAGAAATCGCCATGGTGACAGTGCAAGGGATGGGATACTTACCTGAAGGGAAGGACAGACAAGACACACAGATAGAAAGACAGACAGGGGAATTTCAACACAAAAACATAAATTAAAAAAATAAACAAATCACAGAAAAGGAAATTTAGACTATTCTGCTGCAGCTGTTTCCAGACAGATACAGGTTTGGTTACCATTTCAGTTTGGTTTCAGTTTTTTTTTCTCCCTAGATATTCAAATTAGTTATCCATCAATCAAATGTGTCACTTTATACCATTGGGCATTTGGAATATCAAACAAAACAGGTCCAAGTCTATTATAGTCACTGCGCTTAGAATCAATCATTCCTAAACTGGTGATTGTACAACACTAAGTCTTTAAATCTTTACTAATTCTTTGAACACTTATCTGACAAAAAGCAGGATTCCTAGTGGGGTCCAATCTGAATCAAGGGACAAAATGTATAAACTATTAAAAGAATCCATTAGCTTAGGACCAATTACTTAATTCCTAGCCTGTGGCAAAAGTAAGCTAACAACTTAATTCCGTGACATCTGCCGCCTTCCTGAGCCGTCGTTGCGTAATTTTGCATTCACAGCCCAATGGCATAACAACAATTGGGAAATCATAGTGTATGGGCATCACATTATAGAACAGCCTGCCTGGACTCACATTCCCACTGCAATGTCTGCCCACTGTGTAGCTAAAATGTAGAACTAAAATGGAACTAAAGAAGACATGGTCTCAGAGTCTGCAGAAGGCAGGTGTGCAAGGCTCACGTCTGTGCTATTAAAGGTGACTCATGACTGTCGGCCAGGGAACGGGTGCCTTTTGCCTAGCAGTGGTAGGGCAGCTAAACCATAAGGGCATGGGGAGGGCAGATCACTGCAGTTAAGTTCCTGAGTAGGAACACAGGGGCAGGAGTCACAAGGCAGGCTCACAATGAACGACCGATAAAACAATTAGCCATCCCAAACTATCACCATTTTTAAAAACACAGTGACAATACTTTCAGCATTACCCATTCCAGTGAAAGGAAAGACCAGACAAAAAAGTGCATCTAAAGAATGAAAACCACAGGGCGTGAATCACAAGGTAGAAATCAAAACTGAAAACAAACAATATGACAAATACTAAAGAGTATAGATATGATAACATTCAAGCAGCAGAATGGGGACTAATACAGAGATAGAAGAGAATTAGAAGCCTATGTAGCATTGGTGCACTGATGACGGGAAAACAAATCAAAATGAACAAAAAAGAAGAATGGGAGAAACTAAAAAACAAAAACAATTCAATTGGGGGATAAAGTAACATTTACCACTAAGTTTACCATCAGCACAACATGGGCAGGATCAAATCGCTGTAAAAAAGAAACACCAATTGGTTAAGCAGGAAGATTGAGGCACAGAGTAGGGAGTGTGTGTGTGGTGGGGCGGGGAGGGGGGTGGAATCTGGGGCATTCATTAAGATGGAAGGGGAGGGGAGGGGCCTTCAGTGTTCCCTGAACTCCCATCCCCTCCCTTTACTCTGGGCTAGGTGCTTACAGGGATAGCCTCTCACCACTCTTCCCCTCCTAACACCACTTGCTCTCACAACCAGATGCCCAAAGGGTTTCACATATCATCCCCGCAGTCCCTCACTTTTCATCAGCCCAGCGATGGGTTCAATATGTACCCCAGCAGATAGGGGCCTCTTGGGGTAGGTGATTGTAAACCCAGCTTTGTCTGGAGAACATCTACTAGAATGTGGCTAGCATATGGCCTTATAGGATAAGGGCCTTATAGTGAAATGATGAATACCGTATCCATTAACGAGCATCTGGTACAGAGGAAGGATCGGGCCTTATTCTTGTACATCCTCCAATCACTTGCTAGCAGCATCCCTGAAAACGGATGCTGCTAGCCTAGCTAGGGCCACCATTCTCCCCTCAGCCATTTTGCCTCACATACGCTTGCCGGTCTGGTTGGCGGAAGACCCTTTTTACAACCTCTCTAGCCCACAGCCAGCAAGCTCATCTTGGCATATGCTTACCCCCCGGGATGGTGGACAAATACGTATAGTGTACCTTGATACATGGGCCAGCCAGACTTTGAGCAGTGCTTAGAGTTGGTTATGCGTTACCATGTCCAAATGACTATTTAAATGTAATGTGCACCCTTGGAGGCATTCCAATCCACTAAGGTGAGAAATCCAATGAGGCCGCTACCTCCAGCACTGCTTAAAGCCCCAAATGAGTGTGATACAGTTTGAGGCAGGCAGGGGTGCACCTCTGGGACAAGCATGCTGTGCAGAAGGGGGCAAAGAAATGGGGGGAGGATGGGAGGATGTAACCATGGTGACAGAGACACTTTTGGATGCGAGGGGAGGGAGGTGTGTGTGTGTGTGTGTGTGTGTGTTTGTGTGTGAGGTTTTCCCTGTAAGTTGACTTTATGACTATTATAAGTGACAAACAAGCACGCACACACAAAAATATAGATCTCAGTCCCACATTACGGCAACACACATACACAAGTATCACAGGTTTGAGGTAGAGACAGGCAAACAGGCAGAGGGAGGAAAACTACTACTCTGCAAGCCATTCAAAGTCTGAGCCGTGGTTACAGCCAATCAGAAACCCCAACAGCAGCCACGGACACTCAAAAAAGAGAGAGAGAAATAATAATTCTAAAGACAGTGACGCCAATGATTCTACAGGACGTGATGAAATCATGGATTCCTACCTCGATTTCAAATCGATTCTTTATGTTCTGCGTTCAAATCAAAAGCACTTTACACTGGAGCAGATTAAGGTAAGGTTTTAGTGATTTATGAAGCAAACAGAAGGAAGCCGCGATAGGCCATTAGCCTACAGTATACTGTAAAGGGGTTGTTAACGTGGAGGTCAATTGCAGAGAGAGGGAGAAAGAGTCACACCCACACACACATACAGATATACAGAGGGAATCCAACAAACCTTACCTAAAAAAAGGGGCAAAAAGAACAAAAAAAAGAAGAATAAGAACAAAGTCAATACAGTGGAAACTTAAAAATCAGGGGACACAGTGCTATATAAACAACATCTCTGCTGACAGGAAAGGAGAGAAAATGAGAGGATGGTTATAATAACATCCTGTATGATTATCCTGCAGACTGCACTGTGACACTGGTGATTATGTTGTCAATTCACGCCTCAAAGTAGATTACCGAATGTGATCACAGTTGCCACACTGACCCAGCCACACTGACGCCAACGGCACACAAGAGCAATTTATTCTATCTCTCTCTCCACACACAAAGAACGCATCCCTAGCGCATCACATGGCTCTCCACTCAGCCGTTTCAAGGCCAGATGAAGATAAACAACCATGGACACCGGCCCCCGTCTGCCTGTCCAAAGTGAGACTGGTTTGTAGTGTGCTCTGCTGCCTGGCTATGCTCAGACTAAGGGCTTTTGGGTGGAGCCACGGGGCGTGAAGGCCATACATGTCCATAAACGAACAACCACCAGCCTGTCTTGGCAGTGTGCTGGCGCCATTACAAACACTCCATCAACATCGTAATGTTCCATTCATCAGCACTGCATCAGGACCCAGAGTATGCCAGCTTTTCAGACGGCCTATGTGGCAAATGGCAGTGGATTTTGTCTAAACCGATGCAAGAGTAAAGACACCTCCCGGTCATGTTGGTCCCTGCTTGGACAAGCTGGCGGACTGGTAGAGTCAGATGCACTAAAATGTTCATTGCCTACAGAGCTGGGACAAGGACTCCTAAGAAAAACAGCGCAGCAGAGTCCACACTGTCCCCCATGTGCTGTAGCCTCGTGTGTCTGGCAGAATAACATCAAGAAAAGGATGCCCTTTCTGTATTCTGTGTATCTGACAGAATACAGTATTCCTGTGTTAGTGGTCAGCCAAAAGGCCATATGTTCTTCAGTTGTTGGCATGTGTTTGGATTGGTTTACAGTGTGTAACGTAGGGCCCGATGGCATTAACCTCCATAACACAGAGTTTAAAGAATGGATTCATAGATGACACACAGATGAAAACCCATAATAGACATAGCTAGACCAAAGTAAATCCATCTATTCCAGAGAAGAATGCCAATTCTCAGACGACAAGGTCCTACTGTCCTTCAAGTGGCTAAATAATTTATAATTGGAGGAAGATGCTCCTACACATCCACCTACAGGGGAACGATGGCTAGCCGAGGGAGCGCCAGGGAAGGCATTTAGCTGTACATCCGCCTAACAATGTCTCATGATTGATTACGAGCTGCCCCATCTATACGGACGCGCCTCAGATAGCAGGGATTATACCGCCAATCGTCGGCAGCGCCGTATGCTCATCGGTAATATGCACACATCACAGTCGGGGGTTGGTCTTAAGCATAACGTGGCCTTTACAAAGACCCCCAAAAGGTGGAAATATTGAATAGGAAATGGAGGAGGAAGGAAGAAGAAGAAAAAAAAAAAAACTACAAGCAATGATATAACTGGCAAGAGTTCATGGAAACACGCCAGGTCTCTGCACCACTGTCACTGGGCAAGCGGAACTGAAAGCCAAGCCATCATGAACCAATGAGCTGCTGAGGTAAGCAGAGACCCTTGCAAACCCTGTTCTGTCCAGTGCACTACATCAAGACTTAAAGGGTGTTTTAACAGTATACCTCCAGCTGACCTTGAATGGAACCAAGTCATTGAGTAAGCTCAATGATCAGCTAAAAGTGAATTATGCAAAAAAGGAATGCATCTATAAACAAATGAAGCAGTCGACTATTTCAAAACTAATCCATGGCATCAAACAGGATCATCCTAGAGCCATATATGATGGGACTTCCGATGTAGGCTTAGTTGAAGCCCGAAACTGTGACGCTTCTCTCTCTCTCTCTCTCTCTCTCTCTCTCACACACACCTCCAAACTAGCCTTATGCTAATCTTGTCCGCTGACAATGATTGAGGAACATGTTCCTTGCTCCTACATATTACAGGGAGGGACAGCATTAGAGTTCCCGGGATAGCTGGGTAACACGAGTTCAAATAATGATCAGTTTTACTCAGTGATTGACACAAAGGGGGAGATTGGGGGCAAACCATGTTAAGATAAAAATTAAATAAGGCAAAATAAAAAGGAGGGGGGGGGGGGGCCTTACGAGGCCTGACAGGGAGAGAACAATTGAAAGTATTGACCCAATCGTAGTTACAGTATAGTTATAGCAGGTGTACAGTACAGAGTGAATCCTTACCCTGCATGGATTTGCCCAAGCCTTGCCCCGACTTCCAGCCATGTTTCTGAAGCAGCCGGTGTCCGATGTTATCCTAGCAGAAAGAACAGAGGGAAGAAAGACCAAAATATTCCAATAATAAGAGAGCTTTTCCTGTTGGCACAAGTAAAAATAAATAATGATAAATTAAAAAAAAAAAGGCAAACAAACTAACCAAAAAAAAACACAAATGACACTACGATTATTAGCACAACCACCATCACCATCATAATTATCACCGTCATTATCATCATCCACATCACCTACAGTGTGTAATGTCCATGTCTTCCAGCACAAAAGGTGGTGAGGGCTTGGGGGGGGTTGCAGAAAGGTAGAGGGAGGGTGTGGGAAGTTTTTCTACTTTGAACAGATGCGGCTGCATCTTTAAGCTAGCAACAATGAGGAAAAAAGCAGGAGACCCTACCGCTGTGGGAGTGTAGGTCAAAACCTCTTGTTAGGCTAACAAGTGTGTCATTAGCGGTTCGATTTTTTTTTTTGGCTAGCAAAGAAGCACAAGTCACATCAGCTGACTGAGTTAAGTATAAGGATTAAAAAGGAGAAAAGGAGGCAATATATGTATCAGACGCATACATATATGAACCACTACAGAGCAAGACCTTAGTAGACAAAAGAAAAGAAAAACGACACACAACAGGTATGGAAATCTTGCATAACACACGACGAGGACCAGACTCCAAGCTTGCTGTGAATATCCATTAACAATGACAAGAAAGGGGAGCACAATGGAACATATGCAGCTGTCACAAGGAAATACGGTGACAGGGAGAGCGAGAGAGAGAGCCAGATAGAAGAGTGGAAAGACAGGGCCTTTGATTACCATTACAAGGCCCAGGGTTGAGGAGATGTACAAAGTGCATGTTGGTAGGAAAGAGGGAGACATTGTGTGCATGTAGCCCCTTAGACACACAAGAGCTATCCTATTGTGCATGCTCCAGTGACTCTGCCATCAACAGTCTGGTCCAGACGTAAGCCTTTTCCAATTTGTAAACCATTAGCTGACACCATTCAGGCTATAATGACACCACCTCCTCAATTAAATAAATTAGCATTCATACGCTGGATAATACGGGGTTTGTGCAGAAGATGGCCATTAATAAGCCACGAGGTAAAGGCCCTAGTATGCTTTAAATTACGTGAATAAAAAGAGGATTACATTTTTTTTTTTTTTTTTTTTTAATAAAACCATATAAACTATAACGTTTTTTCGTTACTCTCATTAAATGAGCATCGTAAATTTGAGTTAACATACATTTGTGTGAAATCAGTT
Source organism: Percopsis transmontana (assembly GCA_025447815.1). NCBI lineage: Eukaryota > Metazoa > Chordata > Actinopteri > Percopsiformes > Percopsidae > Percopsis > Percopsis transmontana. Next base: position 1,431,167 of record JAOEHI010000023.1, read on the forward strand.
CACATTAGTTGCTCGTAGATCACATTGGTTTGAAATATACCGACAGCTTAGCTAAATGTTGTGGGATCCTCTATATACATAAATAACACTGATCGTTATGCTGTCAGCAGAGCTATGACTTCAGGAGGTATAGGTCTCATTACAGCCTAAACGGAGCCTGTAAATACCATACAACCAGAAATTTGTGAGGTGAATGAGACCAGGTGGTTGATACTGGATCAGAGTAGCGAGAGAGTGTGTTTGGGGTGGCGGGAACGACTATCTTACACAATAGGGATCCCAAGCACATTGCGGGGCTAACATGCATGGCTGAGACCAATATATTACTAGTATGGGTCAGCAATAAAACAGAAACCTTGAGTGAAATGCAAGGCTGCCCCACCACAATACATCTCCAAGGACAAATAATTTTCTTTTCAAAATATATATA
>JAOEHI010000023.1:1434293-1486385 GCA_025447815.1 Percopsis transmontana
CCCCCCCCCCCCCCCCCCCCCCCCCCCCCCCCCCCCCCCCCCCCCCCCCCCCCCCCCCCCCCCCCCCCCCAGATATGCAGGGGGACCCGCCCAGCTATCTCAGTGTAAAGGGGCCGTATAAAGACAGAGTGCAACGCGTCAAACTCTTAAAACCATGCCCACTGGGGGGGGACTTTGTATTGCTTGAAGGTGCCTCCTTGTCACTTTCGTCTGCTAACAAAAACCTGAAACTTGCCTAAAAGCTGCTGTGTGAAGGGGATACACTACCAATAAAAAAAAGGTAAAGAACCCAGAACTAAGTTTATAAAGCTGTCGAAAATAATAATATGATAAATAAAAATATGAGCCTTTAAAATAGAGACAAAAGTGAATACGTGCAACAGAGACAGAGCGCACTGCATCATATTAACACGCCCACTGGAGGCGAACCCAATCGGCACCACAATATGCTTAATTGCTTTACCTAGCTAAAAACATTCGCTATTTTGCCATGTCAAAGATTATTTTAGCACACCTATGTCAATTAGAGAAACGGTAGGCATACCGAGTGTCAGTATCTCAGTTCTCCCCATTCTTTCTGCTGACGCCTCTCGTCTTATTGCTTGTATCCACTTTTGTGTCCTTAAATGCTCGTTAGTTTTGGTTCCGCAGCTTATAAAAACCTAATTCTGGGTTATTTACCTTGTTGCATCCCGCCACACAGCAGCTTTAAGGTATGTTTCAGTTTCAGTCAGATATGACATGGAGGCAGTGTCACGCAATACAAAGTCAATGGAGAGCGACCAACTGTTCCCCCGCGGTGTGTACAGGACTTAATTACGCTTTGTCTCTATTGCTTAAATACATGTGTGCGTGTGCGTGTGCAGCCATGTCTGTGGTCCATGTGGGTATCATTTCTTGGTTCCCTTCCAAAGAGTTACTATTAGGACACATAATAAGTGAGTCAAGAATGGTTCTTAGTTTGAAAAAGAAAGAAAGGTTGTAATCTGGCAGCCTCTCGTCCACCTGTTAGAAGTCTTTTGGCAGGTGCTGTGGAGGTCTACTCTCGCCTGCACCTCATAAACTATATTAGCTCCTCCTGAGTTCTGCTGCTCTGCAAATGCCTGCTCGGTCTCAAACGTGTGACCAAATGGAAACAAGTGTCTCAGTGCCTTCAGTGCAGCTAAACATGGAAAACAGGGCTCCGGTAACAGACTCTGACCAATGAAAATAATATAGCATTGGGTGTGACTAAATAATCTTAATTCTAATTAAACAGAGTGGAGGAAATAGCAAGGCCTCTATTCACACAACTCCTAGCCTTGGCATAACCTTTCATACTTACCTGAAGAAGAGCCCAACCCTCTAACTTTGACTTAAGGAAGGTTGGGTTGAGTAATGTTGCTCACTGCCAACTGCTGAGCAGAGAGATACTCTCAGTGAACTGGTGGTTTTCAGTGATGAATTTACACCACTTCAGTTTGGACCTTGTAATTTGACCTAAGTCTAATTACATACTTGTTTGGGAGTGGACACAAACCAGCAATGGCATTTAACGGATGAGTCCTGCAGCTAACTAGGTGGGGTATGGTGCTAAACTGACAACACTTCAGGCTGACTAAGCTGTCATTGGGCCCCTCGTGCCAACGTATAAGTCAAAACAGGTAGAAACGACAGATGCAGCTGATGGGCTTACGTGATACATACACATATCTTTATTTTCAAACTCCCACTGAATGAGTGTGTGTGTGTGTGTGTGTGTGTGTGTATAGAGTGGGGCTGCCCTCTGCATATTTCTGCGGGACGGGGTTTGGGTGAGGAGGGGGCAGGAGGTGTAGGGAGGAAAGGCTCTGAGAGGAGAACGTGTAGTAGTGATTAGGACAGATAGTGGGAAATCGTACTGAATGCTACCCAGTTAACACATGCAATGCAAAAACAATGTTAGAGAGAAAGAGCAGAAGACCAAAAAGGGGAAAAGACAGGAGAAAAACGATTCCCAATAAAGTACCACAGACCTCTAGCTGCCTACAGATCACACACAATATGTGGCAGGGGAGGGGCTCCGAGGGGCCGGGCTGATGCACTCACCAAGAGCTCTGCACGTGTCAGCGGCCGGGCCGACAGCCGTCACAGACCTCGTCACCTTAGACCTTCAGGCTACTGGATATGGAGAGGTGTGTGTCAACTGTTTAACCATTTACTTATGTTGTCATAACAACTATCACTTAAAAAAAAAAAAAAAGGTAGGCTGCATTTTGGGTGGGAATCCAAATGCTGGCAAATTGTATAAATATTCGTTGGTTGGTATAGGGCTACACCACTGGCTACTCGCAGGTAAAAACGGTTTTGGAAGTTTCATTATCAAAATGACTTTTGCCTTTTAGAACAGTATATTAGAGAGTAAAACCTGTTTCCCAACATCATTTCAGTTGCGGTTAGTACTACTGTTGACAACCTGTGGTGAGGGACTTCCCCCGGCCCCCATGTGTTGTGAGCCATGTGTTGCTACAGAGCAGCCCTCAGTGCCCCTCCATAAACAATAGCGCAGGAGCAAAACAGCAACTCAAGATAGGCGAGCAGGCTACCCCTCCATTGCTCTCCAAGCACAATGAACTCTGAATTCACTCTCCCTTGTCCGTGCGAGGTAACAATTCTTGGCTTACTGGATGCTAATTGTAGGACGCAGGTGTTAATGTTCACAAATTTGATCATGGAAAATGTACTTGATAATATAAAAGCTATTCTATTCTGTGTTAGCATGGAAATGTGTTATCTTTGCCGATTTGCTGATTGTGTCTATGTTTATAACTAGCATGACCTAGGTCGCCATTCGGAAGGACATCAAAGCATGCATGAGCTACAGTAACTACATTTTCGCAAACTATCTACCATTATGTACATAACGCAGTAAATGATGCACTGCAGATGGAAGGTCTTAGCAACCAAAACGGTTCACTTGAGTCCATGTCAAACTGGAACAGCAAGACTTTTTAATCTATACCTGCTTGTCATATATTTTAGATCACCTTAACCACCCGCTGTAAGGACAAATGATGTTTAGGCCTGCTCACCATGATGCTTCAGAGATACAGAAACCAGGGAATGGAGAGAGACGGGGGGGGGGGGGGTGTAACGGTAAGAGCTGCCTGCGCTATTATCTATGTGCCTCTCAGCAAAAAATGCAGTCCCAGTTGCACAAGCACCATGCCAGCACAGAATGACAGAGGGTACTGTACACCGAATCACTGTGTAGTAGGGAGGGAGCGAAAGAGACAGAGAGAGAGAGAGAGAGAGAGAATAGATTAAGAATGGGACAGGAGTGAGAGAAAGTAAGAAACGTGAGAGACAGTAAGAGAAGCGTTACAAGGACCCTAAAAATAGGAGTAGGAAAGCAGAGCGTGCAAATACAAACCGGGTCATTGCTGCTTAGCTAATAGGGGCCAATTCGCTGCAGGAGAGAAATGTCGAACACCCCAAGTTGTGTACAATAAGATAACCGTCCTATAGATAAACACTATACACTAACACATAAATTCTAAGCTACAAACACAGACACACACACGCGCGCACACACACACAAATGTAGCCAGTCACATCATTCTGTCCTCTCTCTTGCTTGGTAAATGGAGTGGATAAAGCACTGACAGCCCCCTACACAGAGCGTGTATGAGAGCCTATTCCATGATCCCGTTACTCAAGACCATCTAACCACCGTAAACAAGTGGTAGACTGCACTAAGCAGCATTGAACAACTTAGCCAACTCAGAATACATGTTGAAACAATCTTTGACAACCTACTCAAACAAATATTTGGAAATTAACCAGAAATATGGTTTACTGATTTTGAAATAAATGTGTAGCTAGTATATATCGAAAGTACGAATAATAATATATGTACAATAACAGTACTTTATCCACTCAATGGTTTCAGTCATCTCCTCTCATTTTGCTGGGATGAACTACAGTGACTGAGACAAATTAAAGTCTTTCTAAAAGCTACAGGTCAAAACATTCAAAGTAGGTATGATAAAATACATGATCTTTTAACTGTCACGCAGGAAACAGAATAGGTGACTTGGGGAAGGGGAAGGCTAGCCTACAATGTTATTAACGACTTAAAGACAGGTGTTTCTACAGGTTAGGTGGCAATGTGTTCTAGGAAAACACTGGATGCATCTACATGGACACAATGAATAGGAGCAAATGGTGGGGCTCTCTTAATCCTCCCTGGACCACTCATCCACTCTCACAGCTGGTCCAATGGTGCAGGTTGATAGGTGCGACCTTACCGATTCAATAGGCTTGTCTAGGGATGCCTGCTCCAGCTCCAGTTGGCCCTCTTCATACTGGTCAAAGTGATTACCACCCTGAGGAGGAGGAAAAAAAGACAACACAAAATTCAGCTAAAGTCTTTAAATGGGCTTATCATTTAAGTCACCCCTCGTTCATTTACTGGGCATTTTTCATAAAAAAAAAGCACTTCCCAGATCAGCCAAAGCTAGCATGATGACATAGCAGCATAAACAAATCTGAAATATTCTTTTAAACTGAAACCAAAACAGCCATTTACATATGAACCCTTGCCCTAGGTGTGTTAGAGGATGTGACAGAGTTAACTATTATCTTTCCAACTTACAGACAAGACAGATAATTTTCTCTTGGGAAAAGCAGAAAAGAAATATTATTTCGGCCTTCATGCATTTTTTATTGACCTTCAAAACAAGAAGACAGCCAACCAAAGATAGGCTATCCAAAATAAGTGGTGTCATGTTTCATTTTCTATCTCTTAAACTGCAGCATGAGATTCATTGAAATTAATGTAAATCAACCATTTAAAAAAATAATAATAGGTCTTCTTGAAAACATCAGGCATGACAGAGCAGAGCAGGATATCTAATCCATCTTTCCGTTGCACCTCCTTAAATTGTAGTTGCGCCCATACTAATCTACAGTGTACAGATATGTTTCTCAACTCAACCTTTGCTTAACAATATAGTACATAAGCACAGAAAAGCAAGATAGAAGCCCTTACAGGCTACCTTCTTTGTAGCTTACGACGTAACTGACTAAATGCGGCTGTCAAAATAATAAAATAAAAACATTGTTGCCATTAAATTAGGCAAAACAGGACGCCACATCACCAAGAGTGAAGCAGACCATTCTCAGAGAGTGGGATGTTGTGGGGTTGGGAGGGCCGGGCATTATTTATGAACGAATCAATAGCTCCCCTCCTCCTTCCACCATCTTGCCACCCCCTGGAATTATGTTCAGACTGCTTAGAGTGCCATCAGGACTCTAAGCAGCCCTCTAGCCTAAAGGAGGGATTAACATCAGGAGTAGATGTTCTCTACCAGCTCCCTGGAACCCTGTCTGGAACTTTAGTTCAATATAACTGAAACATCCCAAAGCTCACATCAATACGTTAAGACAGGGCATTTGGGGGGAAAACAGATAACGTGATCATATCAGACGGACCATCTGCGGGGCTCGTGTTTCCTCAGTTTTGCTTGGCAGCAGGCTCCCATCCGTGAAGTTAAAGAAAATCACTGTGAATACTGAGCGTCTAAATGCCTGCATAGTTTTCCCACCACACAGGGCTCTACTGTGCTGTGCCTTCAGACTACACAGCACATTTAGCTTTCACAAACAATATACACAAGGACTGAGCTCTCATTGGCTATGCAACAAAGCAATGCAAAAAATAAGCAGCCACATTTAAAATACAGTAGTCTAAAACACCTATAATGAAAACACATTAGCGAACACTATTGTGACAACAGATTCTTATACAAACTTGCAGAACAGAAGGCCTCAGTAACTTTGCAAATATGAATAATGTAAATAGTATTAATGAAAATAACAGGAAATGTAAATCAATAGGAAATGCCAGTCTCTTAGGGGGGGGCTCTTGAAAGAAGAGAGATGAGGCACCATTCAATACAGTAAACTGCCCTGACTTAAACATCACAGAACATGTTGCATTTCAGCAAAAGCTTACTTGTTAAAATCAGCAAAAAAAACTAAACTAACATGAATCAACTTAGTGGTACCGGAAAGATAAAGAATGGTCCACTCAGAACCTTTAGAAAGTAATCTCACAAGTAACAAGAACGTGTGTTAAAAAAACAGGACAATTATTATCCTGTGGTAGCGTGTGCAATATCTGTCCACTGGGAGGCTGAGCGATGTACCAGTAAATAGGGGATCCTGCACATTTCATAGGAACTGCAGGGAGGCATGTGGCTGTACATACATTCAATACCAATGTAGGCTAAAACTCTTCATGGCAGTACTTATTTTATAAACAAGGGATTTCAAAGTGAGGCAAACTGCTTGTATTCAGGTATTATGATTGTATACACCACATATGGCAATTATCTACCCAAACGGGAGGGTTTAAAAAATGGAAACACGCATATTTGTAGATTGTACATACTACGTTACCCCTTTAACTGCTATGATATTGCATTCTCTTTAAAAGCCAAAACATAACATCTGATCACATGACAGCTAATGCTCGCCAGTGTGCATTCATGGGAGCTAACGTTAGCTGTTAGGATGACCATAAACAACCAATTTTCCCAAGGTCATAATAACCTAGTTGACGGTAAATGTATCGTTTTCATGCAGAGCAAACATGTTGACGGCTACCTTAGCATATAGTGAAACACTGCGGTAACTTAGTTGAATATAAAGCCCATGCTTGAGACAATTATATACCACTACCATACCCAGGATAGCTAAGGAAGCTAAACTCTGAAGAGACGCAGTGTATTAGCCTGGTTAGCTAGGTAGCTTGGGGTGCTACCCAAGGCGTTGCTCGTGCTGATTGCGGTATTTTCCGACAATTTTGGCTGTTTCAATCCCATTTTTATGCTAAATTATTAACATGGGTAATTATGTTTCAAATAACTAGACGCTCAGTAAAAATTACCTGGAAATCACGCTCTTCGTTGAACCTAGAAAATCTGTCAGCCATTTTCTGCGTGCAGCAGCTTCTCTCTTCTAGCTGTCTGCATAACCCAGTACAAGCAGTTTGTTGTGACGTGCGTTAGGGCAACGATTCGGTTCTTTTGAACCAACCTACTTGTTTTTGAATGGGTGCTTTCACATCAACTAACTGATGTTTTTTTTTCTTAAAATTATATTATAATAATTATACAGTAGGCTACATGTATATATAGATATACATATAAATACACATATATACATACACACACACACATATATATAGCTATACACAGTATATTAATGCAGTTTGCATATAATGTCACCCGTGAATAGGCTACATATATTTTTTACAGAATCATGTTTTATTTATATATAGGCCTACAGCCTACTAAGCTTTTCATTTAGCTTTTACCATAACACAGTTTTCCAACGTTTTAAGCATTTGCTGAATATTATGTGGTGATTTACATCATACAAGTCCACCTCGTGAAAATGGTAGGCTACAAAAAAAGCCTAAAACAAATTATTTGGATGTCATCCATCAACAATGAATTAGAAGTGCCAACTCACAAACTAGAATAACAATTTACATCCCTATCTAATTCAACTGGGGGAACAGAAGCCCCACCAGCAGTAAGCCTATGACCATGCTTGAGAGAGAGCTATGTGTGTGTCGTAAATAATTGCTGAGTTTTTTGCTGAAGTCTGCCAGGTTTCATTAAACAGCCTCTCAGTGTAACCTTTTAATAAATCATAATAATAAACAATTTCCTGTAACAACCATCCAGCAGTAGCTTGAAATGCCCGTCAACAAACTGAACGTTTAATTTATAAGTCAAGGCGTGTTATGACCATAGACTGTATATGACTCATGCAGCAAACATAATTTGAATAGCCAAATTACGGAAATAAATGGAGTAGGCTAATGGGTTCTTTGAACCTGTCATTGGTCATATGGGCTTGACAGACAAAATAATTATTAACGGTAATTATGCGGTAATGACAGCTACTGTTAAAATATATACAAACGATAGGCTATAGGGTAGAAAAGTAAAGTGTTTGAGTCTTGGAATGAATCTGACCTTAAATCAGCATATTAGGACACCATCTTGTGGTCATTTATTGAACACACAACTTTTAAATAAATAATACAATGGAATACACAAAATGGAATAATAATTAAAAGGCCGATCAAAAGATGGTGATATGCGGCAGTGTATGATGTAGCCTATGAAGCAGGTTTGAATGCTGTTTATTTTCTTTGTCACTAGCAGGGTTGTTGATGAACACAATTAAACTAGTCCAAATTTTCTTCTCAGAAGATTTGAGTTGTCATTGAATAACATTGTCTATAAGAATAGCATTTTTCTCTTGAGAATATCACCAACAGCAAGGCTGATAAAAAACACTACAATCTGGGTGCAGATATGCATAAATTATGTTAAAGGAGTTTGAATTCTCCTTAGATGTAATTATCTGTCTATAACATGCCAACATTAGAACACATAATTCTAGTTGTAGTTAACTAACTAGTTAACTAACTAACTAAGTAACTAACTAGCTAATGTATTAAATAAATACAGAACAATAAATACATGTATTATAATTTGTATTATTAGCTATTATTATTATTTGTTCTTTTTTCTTTTTTATTGTTTGTCACAGTGGGCCTGCCCACCGAACGTCACCATTTCCTGTACTGCATCTTCAACTGGCTGAAGCTTTCTCTTTTTGCCGACGCCTATTGATCGAAAACTTGGTAAGTCAAATAACTTTTATGGACCAAAATAGAGGTTCTTATATTACGTGAACAATATTCTAGCCTATGCATTATAATGCATAGGCTTTTCTAAACATCACAATTAGGTATATATTAGCTATATTTTTTATGATGGCAATGTGAAATGGCGGTGATGAAGGAAGTTGTGCTATTAGAATGTACATAAACGGTCAAGGAAGACATTTTCTGTGTGGTTACAGAAATTATTTGTTTAGCCTTTGCGTTGCTGAACTATGCGTTGCTGAACTATCCGTGGCATAAAAGTCTGGTAAAAACAATGGCATCCAATTCTAAAAACGTCTAAAACCTGGGCATCGGATTTCGTGCACACGATCTTTGCGCACATAGTCCCACCGTATAAATGTCACCAATGTTTGTGTCTAGATACATCGACTTCATTGTCAGTCGGTTGAGCTGTGAATTGTGGGTATATTACCCACATTCTTAAAGACCTATAACTAAAGTGTAACTCACTCTTTATATATTTTTTTAACAATATGGACATTATATGTATTTTCTCATCACAATTCCAGACTGCGACAAATTGACAATCTTTGTCAACAATAGGCACATCTGTCAGCATTAGTCAGTCAGTCTTGAAAATATGCATTGGCGCCTCCTTGAGACCATAACGTCTTGTATGTATACTAGAAGTTATAGAATCTATTATAGAATCTATATGGCATTTAGGTCTGAATCTATATGGCATTTAGGTCTGGGTATAAAAAAGACAAGACACACTCATGCTGCCATCACATTGGCCTACTCCTTGCATATGCTTCTGCATACAGGGGTGTACAAACTACAATACAATGGCAAGTGTAGTAGGCCTATCATCTAAGCCAGTGGTTTTCTAACGTTTTAAATCTTGACCTCCAAAATTGAATAATTCCTAACTTCTATAGCAATTTTATTACTTTTATAGCTGGATCTGGGCGATATTGACAAAATCATATATAATATTTTTCATCATATACCTTTATCAATATGCTTAAAGTTCAGACAATATGATCACTATACTATAATTCTGTCTTTATTGTTAAGAAAAGATAACATCTATGCTATTGTATGATATTTTGATACCAAAATACCAGACAATATTTAGTTTATCAATATATTCCCCAGTTAGCTATAGCTAGGCCTTTTTGTCTTTTCATAAATGTGATTTACACCTCTAATTTAACCTGTGTATATTTAAGATATTAATGAAGAACTACAGGAAAGGGCTAAAAGTGATAATGATTAGTTAATGATTTGATAAAGGAGCCTCTCAAGTGTTGTCAAGTTTCATCGTCCCTAAATGCTTCTTTTATGAGTCAGTTGTTGTGCTAAAAGGAAGTGAGATTTTTCCAGATAGATAGAAGAACAATATCTTTCCCAGTCTCACAGCTCATACATTGACCTTGAGCAAGACCTTATTATTTTAGTTTAGTTTAGTAGTAGAGAAGATGGTAAGAAAAGCGAGTAGAAACTGGACACAGAATGTAATACAGTTGCATTTTGGTTCTGAGCAGGCTATTGGGTATAGCACACATTCTGTATTAAGGTTCGAGACACCAACACACTCCAAAGGTTCTTGTATTTAGCAAAGGAAGTGAAAATGGCTGCCAATATTATAATATGGCACGGTTGATGCAGTTCATTTGTGGTCCAGATCTGATTGTTGAGCAGCTATTTTCAAGGCCCATAACTTTCCCAAAATAATATTGGGTCTCTGAACATTGCTTATTCGTATAGACCTACAGTGTTTTATTTAAGGCATTGAAGCACAAGAGTGAAATTATGTTTGCCTTTTAGTCCATAGATCAACACATTATTGTATTGCTAAGATATGAGGGCAAGTAATGCAGGGAATGGAAGGAGGAGGGAGGGATATGGGGAGGTGGAGATGCATTTCCCATAAGTCAGGAGCCAACTACAGCTCCTCCCTCTGGCTGGCAGCCAGAACTCAGAGCAGAGCAGGCAAGCAGAGACGCGCATGCCAAACACACATAGCCTAGACGTTGCTAAAGGAGTGAGAATTTAGAAGGACTGCATATGCCGACGAAATACCTTGATTTACTGTTGCACATGTTGAGCTGCTTGGTACCAAAACTGAGAAGAGAGACGGCAGTTCTGACCGGACTCTTGGTATGTCTATGCATCCCCCGATTTTATTTCTTGTGTGTGTGTTTATTTCTTTCCATTGGTTTCTCTACTTCCTCCTCTACTGCATTCATTTGGGGTGTGGTGCATCTTAATCTGATCATCATTATCATGTGCAGGAGCCCTATGAAGAAAGTTATGAGGCTGAGTGAGCGGCGTTGCTGTAGGTTTTCATTGGTACTGGAGTGCAAGAGGTTGGCTTGTAAGGTAAAACGCGAATGATTACATTTCCTGTAATTTGGGGTTTGTAAAAGTAACACTTTAAGTTGTGTTATATTTTGAGCTTGGATTGGTGTCAGTTATATACAGTACTTTGGATTTTCTTTCTACATACTGTAAAAGGTCAAAAGCTCAGGGACACAGAGATCAAGTGCACTACAGGCATACTGATGCAACAGTCTGCAACTAATAGTCCCGGATTACTATCAAATTTCACTGTCAGTCTGCCGTCTTACTTACCTTAATGCACTCCTTTTTAATAGGGTTCTAATTGTTCTTTCCACTGCCGAAATGCATGTACTGATTATTAACTCAGCGGTGACAAAACAAGACTAGAGTTGAATTTCTTGCTGCACTGGTAAACCGCACTATTTCTCAGGAAATTTGTGACTATCACGTTATCTCTGTGCAGTATATTGTACTATAAGGAAGCCACACTGATCTCTTCTCTCATCTGCAGTGTCCCGAGACAACCTTTTTCGAGTATTCACACCTCCATCTCTAAATACAGAGTTTCACATCCACAGATCTTTGTTTGTGAACAGCATACTGTGTGTTTTTGCGTTCCTATTACCACTACCTGGATGTTACTCCATTGATCAGAACACTTAGTCTAATTACCTACAGTACATTACAACCTACATCTCTAGCCTCGACTGGGAAGTGTTTAACAACTGCAACCGGTGTTCCCTTTTAGGAAAAATAAAAAAGCTGCCATATAAAACCATCTATTGTTCCGTGTTTTTCAAGTGCAAAATGCAGTTGAGAGCTCTGCAGTTGAGAGATCATTTAAACTGGTCTGAAATTATTGATTATAGTTTATTAGTTTGGTGGTGTCGAGTTTCTATCCGTCTTCTCTTTTATGGGCAGGTGTGTGCAGTCAGGTACATCCATAGGTCTGAGAGCGAAACAGACCTCATTTGGCCAACCGTTGTGTGGTCGGCTCTTATTTCACCAAGATTCGTATTGGACGAAATCTAACGGAAAAAATGTCTTCATTTGTGTATGTGTGTGATGGCTTTTAGTTTTTTTTCTGTCTTTTAGATAAAATGGCAGTGAGGCAGAGGATTTTCAACTCGACCGCGCCATTCTCAGGGTCACCCCAAGTTGAGATGAAGGGGTCCTACCCAAAATACCCTACTCTGGACCAGGAGATGAAAGAGCAGCAGGAGGAACAGAAGAAACACAAAATGGGCTTCACAAATGATTTCCCTCCTTCAATAAATAAAATTCTGACCCAAGGCACAGCAGAGCAAATTAGTGAAGGGCCTTGGAAGAACTCAACCTTCATTGCTCAGGCTGAATGTAAGTATTGTGTATACTGGTTATTCACTGACAGTGAAGCCCCTGTATAGCACGTCCTAGGTGGAGGACGGAACATTAACTGATGCCTTCCCTCTAGGTGAAACCCAGGACTCTCAAGAGTTTAGTCCCTCCCCCCGTCGCTACAATACATCCTCCGTCAACTGTTTCATCAGCAAGTATGTCTTTATCCTTGTTTGCCCAATAGCGTGTATACAATGTTACTCTGCCTTTTTATACATTACCAATACCAGCTGTACTGAATTTGCTCATCATACTGCAGTTACACAGTACTTAAAAGTCACACTACCTCAACTCCATTGGCATGCTTTGTAGCTCAGCTCTCAGTCATAAGTCTTAAGTCTTGTGTACCGATGCGGGATCAATTTGACTGAAGAATCCCGTAGAAACACACTGCCGGGAAATTCTTTCTCCAGCTTTGTAGACTCTTTGCAATAGAAGTTGCAAAAAAATTAAAGTTTCAGTTAATCAAATATGATCATATTTAATCCTGAACGTCTGCGTGTTGAAATATATCTAAGGAAGCTATAGAAATATATTGCAAGTGCAAAAGTTCGCAATATCAAGTTCAAATATCACTTTTAGGGTACAATGTACACCGTTCTTCCACAGCTCTTCCTCGGAGCACAACAATGTAGCATGGCCGACAACAGCCTCTCTCCGGGAACCGCGAACCTCCCATGCGCAGCTTGCGCCCCGGAAGAAGGTGAGAAAAAGGCAGAAGCGCAAGGAGAAAAAGAAAGAGGGGAAAAAAAGGTGTCTTCGACAGAGACATCGAGTCCCCTCTGGCATTCCTGAACAGGAGAGCGGCATTTCCACAGTCCAGATCCAGGTATGATTAACACTGCTCATTCTTATGTCAACTGCACAATATCTTAGTAATACTAACAGTAAAAAAAAACACTAATTGAAAATAAGTAAGTAATACATAAGGAAATTAAATGAAATTCCAAAGTAGGCTTGCAAAGTATTTGTTGTGAATCATCCTCAAAGGTAAATTGTGCTGTTGTTGGGTCTTCTGACCCTCCAACACCAGCTTGCTTGTGCAAACATTAGCATTCCCGTGTGGTAGAAGTGAATCATAGGATTCCAGCAAAGCTGCTTCACATCGCCTTGAGTTCCTAACCCTTAGAAAAGAGCTCATTGTCAACATGATGACTGCTAGAAAATTGAATTGAAGATTACCTGGCTTGTCTCTCCCACAGCAAGGGCACTCCTACAGAGAACAACTCAACAGTACTTTGTGCAGCAGCACTATCGAAAGCTCAGAAGTGCAGGACAGGAGTGGCTCTCCTCTGTACAGCAGAGCGATCTACAGCAGGGACCGTGGCTGCCCTCCGCTAACATGGAGCACTCAGGTTTTTGCTCCCCTCTCCAATCTCTCGTCCTATGGGCAAGACAGCGACACAGACTCCTCCCTCAGCAGTGTGGGGGACTGCACACTGGCACTAGCGGGCCTCAGAGGGAGCGTTAGTCAGGGGGACCCGTGCTATGCTGGCCCCTTTTTCAAAGCTGTGGAGAAAGATGTGTGGGAGGAAGAGGAAGAGCTGTCGCAGACTGACTCAGCCATCAATGAGGGCATCATCTTCTACAACCAGGTACTCTCCGAGTGTGCGACGGCCTCAGTTAAAAGACTTGTTCTTTTTATGTCAGCCTCAATTGATTCTCTGATTTTCATATTAGAACATCCAACCTGTGGAATCTGAATACAAAGAGGGGCGGGAATACTTCTCTCTTGAGTTTGTCAAGGGGGGCTCGTATGGCGAAGTCCACCATGCAGAGGATGTGAACACAGGCTTCAGATTTGCTACAAAAAAGGTATTTTAGGCCTTCTATCCCATCATGTGACTCTTCTGGGTCTTTAATTAATAATAGCACTCATGGCTATATTCAGCTAGAGCTGTTCTGTGTTGTTTTTTACTTTTTTCATGCATACATTTTGGTCATGGATGTGGGCAAAACCACACCATTTATAATGGTAAAATGTATAATCTAAAGACTTCTGGTCGTCGATTGATTGCTTTGGCCTTTCCAGTGATAATCTCATTGGTCCGTATCATTTCCTCATCATGTCTCTCTCGCTGTCTTCACAGATACCACTGAAGAGTTTCAGCAGCGAGGAAGTGGGTGCGTGGAGTGCCCTCAAGTCTCCCCGTGTGGTGGAACTGTTCGGAGTGGTCAGAGAGGGGCCGTATGTCGTCCTCCTTATGGACTATAAATATGGTGAAAACCACAATTCTGTCATATAATAATCACTCTTCTCATTGATACAATGCTTGTAGTGTCAGAGCAAAGCAGTGAACCCAGAAAGGTCAGCTCATCATATTAGCCTATTGGTAATAAATAGTAGCTGTAGTCCTTATTAACTTGAATCCTTTTTCCTATTGTCTCAGACTTGGTGTATTCTGATTCAGACCCCGGAGTCCAGCTGCCTTTTTTTTGTTACATTTCTATTTATGTATTTATACAAAAATGCGCTATCAATAATTTAGCCTAATTTAATGCTACAATTTTGCTTCAGTTTGCTTTTTGATAAAATAATTAAAGGTGCAGTATTTATGCGTTTTTACAAAATTGAGGAGTATTAAGTAATTCCTGTACTGTTAACAGTGATGAAGGCTACTCCACAGGAGATTGTCCGTGTCAGACGCGCTCTCACCTATGGGAAATACTCGTTTAGGCATAGGGGTGGCGCTTGAGCGTGCAGGAGGCAGGACATGACGCAAAAATAAACGTCCCTTGAAACGTCCTTTGAATTTGTCCGACGACTTTGTTCCCGCATTTCGTCATCTTTCCAGTTGGACGTTTTCATTGGCGTCTTCTACGTGTAAATCACCCTCGGATGTTTGTATTCTTTCCCCCCAAAGGTCAATAGACCTTTTGCACAGTGACCCGGAAGTGCTACTGAAAAGGGGTCCACTTTCTTCCTGTCCTGTCTAAATGAACTGTTGAAGTCCATGTCCACTCAGGTGTTTTAAATTCATGTCAGCCAAATAAACTCAGAAGTTGTGTGAATTAAGATTTTCTCTGTTTACAGGCTAGACAGGAAGAATGTGTACCCCTCTTTGGTAGGACTTCCAGGTCACTGTGAAAAAGCTCTATCGGACATTACACTGACTTTGTACTAGAGAGCCGACAGGGTTAAGTCTGTGTAATGTCCGGGCCATCTAGGTAATGTCTAGATAAGTTCAGGACTTCAGTGCATGTCTTAAAACGGCTTTGGACTCGACTTAGGTGGCCTTGACTACATTCCTGGTAATAAGATTGACAACAAGGGCAGAGGTTACTGGGTGTGGTGTGATAGGCAGATTCCAACTGTAGCAGTAGTATAGCTCAGATTACTGTTGACAGGGTGAGTAGAGTGGGTGCTTCTGGGATGCCCGACTTTACTGGTGAAGCTTTAGGACATTTACATTTACAGCATTTAGCAGACGCTTTTATCCAAAGGGACTTACAGTTAGTACATTCAGTAGGTGTTTAAGATCACACTCGGCAAAGTCATGAAAACCTCAATAATATGAAAGCTCTCACTAAAAATAGCTCTCCACGTGGGTACTTGGCCTCGATAGAACAAGGGATAGCTATACAAGATTGTGTTTACTGATAAAAATGGTGTGCTTTTTCAGGTTCCCTGGGGCAGCTGATAGCAGAAAGAGGCCGACTGCCTGAGGACCTAACTCTCCACTATCACTGGCAGGTCCTGGGTGCACTGGAATATTTATTGAAGAAACGTATAGCTCATATGGATATAAAAGGTAAGTCAAGAACAAGGCTGTTTTATCACTATTTACAAGCATTAAAAAATAGCAAAACAAATGTTCAGGTTTCTAAGATAAGTTCATCAGTTCATAAAATGTAAAAAATTCCATACAGATTCACGTTCAGGTTCAAATGTTCTTATCATTATATGTTTATATGTATATGTAAGCATGCAAAACCTAAATAACAAAAAGAAGCATGCTGTCTGAATAATCCTGAATATAGTCCAAATATAACATATAAATGCAGAAGCAACCCCTACTACTAAAACACCTACTTATCATACAACTGCCCTGATCAACCTACAAATGAAGAAAATTGCATCTAACATTAGAGGCAGCACACGGGTATCTTCAAGGTGAATTATCATCTACACAGTAATACACATATGGTTTAGACTTAGGCTGAACTGACTGCTACAGAATGTGTCAGCGTGGCATTCGGTTACTATAGTATCTGTTTGAAAACAAAAATACAGAAACAGCCTCTCGGTATCGGCAGAGCTCTCTTTCGCAGCTGTCGCTCGGAACACAAATGTCATAGATGGGCTCTAGATCTGATCTCAGGCACCTGTGTTGTGAAACCAGACTACCGCAGAGAAGATACAGCAAGCTGGGAATTTCCCAAAGCATGACTAACTGCGGCTTGTTACTGCTCTTTAGAGACTGCGCATGTGCACGGCATCAGGCGAGAACGAATAAGAGAAACAGCTAAGGTGGGGTAGTTAACGCCTGAGAGGAGAAACAAGGAGGACTACAAAATGAAAATAAATGACAGGAAAATATAAGAAACATGATAAATGGAGAAAGCGTGCCAGTCTGAAGAAACCAGAGAACCCGACCTGAGCTGGTTTGGGGCTATAAGAGCTCAGACACCATCTGGTGTGTTTAGCTTCAAAGATTAAAACGTCATCACCTGCTGTCTGCTTGTTAGAAGGCCCCACGTTTTATTGTTATGTTAACAACAGCTGTCCCACTGTGACATCATAGATTCCCTTTCTTTTTGTTTTCCTTTCTGGCCCTCAGACTTTCTTCTGTTCTTATCACTACTGTGTTGCTCAATACAGGATCCACAAACTACAGGAAATGCAGAAATCGACAAAATTGAAGTAAAAGCACTAGGAATTATTAATATTATTATGGCTCAGTAGCAGTACTGACACAGAGGGCAGAAGTAAAAGTAGGCATTACCAGATGGTTCTTTAATATATAAACCATATATTAGGTGCATTTTTCAAAGATAATTAATACTATATGGTGGTGTAAAACTACATATACCGTGATACAAGGTTTTTAGCTGTATTGGCGCCATGTTTCCTCAAGTCAACTACTGTTTGAAAGTATGTTGTCTCCCGAGAGCAGGTGGGAGAGCATCCACAAACACTCATAACATCTGCAAAGGTAGCCAAATGAGCAGATGCAGGATATTTCTTCAGTTGATTAGTTTCCCCAGTGTCAAAAATGCGTTAAAAATGTTTTTTACTGGCGACAGACAAATTGTTGGCTGCATAATGCGTAGGCAGAGCTAAGTCACAGTGCAGCATCTAACAACACAGAGTAGAAAAATATTAAGTAGGTGTGGGTGCAAGTAGCACAGGGTTGCTTGAGGGTTGGTTTAAACTTTCTGAAAAAAAGCAGTTATTTCATTTTAGAATCCATCTGTTCCCCACAGCTGACAATGTGTTGCTGTCAGAAGATGGTAAAGATACCTTCCTTTGTGACTTTGGACATGCAGAGAGGCTGGACAGTCAGGGACACAGCCTCAGTGGGTCCAAAGGTAACGCAATGTAATTCTGCACACTCGCCGGTAGACACCCACTCTTTTCCATCCACGCCTGAAAATATACTCTCCCAATGTCATTTTAACACAGATATGAAAGGCACAGAGACTCACATGGCCCCTGAGATTGTGAAAGTGCTGCCCCGTGGAGCTAAAGCAGATGTGTGGAGCAGCTGCTGCATGTCACTGCACATGCTCAACGGGTGCCAGCCTTGGACACGATACTACACCTGTCGTCTTTACCTTAAGGTAGCCCTCACAGCATCGCTGATGTCTGACCCTTTAGTGTACAGCAGTGCTTCTCAACCCTTTTCAGCTGTGGTGGTAGGGCTTCATTGCTCACAATAACTAGCATAACATACAGTCACAGCATTAAAATATACAGTAGGCCTATACACAACCTAAACAACGTTAAAAATGCCTTAATTTTATTTTTTATTTAAGATTAGAAATGATGAAAAGAAGATTCATTTTGACGACCCCCCGAAAGCAAAATCACTCAGTATTTGTTCTTTGACCTTGTTTCCGTGATTACAGATAGCCAAAGAACCTCCGCCACTGAGAGAGATCCCGTCTGACTGCAGCGTTCTCACTACCGAGGTTTTAAAGGCGGGGCTTCAGAAGGACCCGGTCAAGAGAGCGTCGGCAGCCAGTCTCAAAGCCAAGACGGCCAGGGCTTTGAAAGAGGGTAAATCTGTCTGCTTCTCAACTTCTCTCATATCAGTGTTTGAGTTCAGTACATGGTTCTGGTGTCTTCCCAGAGGAATAGTTGAAAGCCTAAGCTGTTTGTCTCAATACAGTGGGAGGACTAACCAGCCCAGTCAAGGGACCCTACATAGAGCCCCTGGATGTGGTGGACAAGCCTCCCTACTCCCCAGAACGCCTCGCTAGCAGAGTTAACTCTGAGGAGGAGCAACATCCTCCCGAGTTTGGGGATAACCTAATGAGTCCGGGGAGAAAAAACAAGGAATTGAATGACCACCGCGACGATGCGGAGGAAAAGGCTAATGCCGACATGTGGCAGCGAAGCTCACCTGTCAGTTCGCAAACCCCACACATCCGCAATGAACCTAACTGCAAGACCGGTGACGTCACAACAGTGTCTAAGCTAGAGCGAGGTGATTTTTTTTTTTTTTAAATGCATACCCTCCATATTTTTGCAGTTTTCTTTTTTGCCCACTACAAGTACTAAAATGAATCATTTCTTTTGCACTATGTACAGATTTCTATCTGAGCAGTCTGTCCCAGCCACACTCGGCTGAGATGCAGGAACAGCTCTTGTCGTGTCTCAGCAGTGACTGTTACTCCAACTGGGAACCATGGGACAAGAAGGTAAACCACTGCACATTGAGTACACATACAGAATGTGTACGCTACGCTTTACCTTGCTATTAGGCTGTATGGAATGAATTCTCAATGTCATTAAAAATGTAAACAGGGTTTTTAGAAGAACTTTTCGAAAACTACTGCATTGTAAAGCAGGTTTGGAAAGGGGGCTACTGTGAATATTTGTTCAATAATTTGACCTGAAATAGGCTTACATTTACAAACGGGCTGTCCCTGCTGACTTCATCTCATGTGGCAGAAATATCAACCGACCAACTGTTCTATCTTTGTTTTCTCTCCGTTTTGCTCTTATCTCAGGACTCTGGCCGGTGGTCCATCACCCCAGGGGATGAGCTGAGCTCTGGGGTGTTCTCCTGCAACAGCCAACCAGAGGGGCAGGTCATCAGTATGGACTGGCTGGGTCACACACAGCCGCCACCACCGCCATCCTGTTTTGAGGGTAAGAACGACATTGCTCTTGCCCTAAACGCATACTGTAAGTAATTAAGTAGCCTACCTAGAGCTCCTCCCTCATGCGGGCTGCCGCCCTCTACGGTTGTTTCAGGAGTGGATGTCTGTATAAAAGACTTCAACGGGAGGACCATCCACATCAGAGAGGCGCGCCGTGTAAAGGTGGGCCACATCGCCACTGGGATCAGTGATCAGGTAAACGTTTCACATGCGCACATGCATTACATTGTATTATTTAACATCCTTGCTTTTGATATTTACAATACGGTTTCCCCCCCCCATCTTCATACAGTTTCAGTATTGCATAATTGTTCATCCTATTGATAGTATTATTTATTCAGTACTAAATTCAGGAAATGATACAGTACTCAGTAGTATAAACCTCATGTATGACATCACATCTAGATCTCTAAGAGAGCATTCACCTTGGAGACTCAGAAAGGCCAGCTGGTGGCTCATGATGAGGAGGTCCAGGAGTCCGGGCTGCAGCTATGCTGTGCTTCTGCGCCCGACTTTAGCTCCGTCTGGAGATGGAGGGTCCGAGACGGGGTGCTGGAGACGAGATAGACCCAACAGACCTATCCTTCTGTCTGTCTGTTTAGCCTGCCCCAGTATTTCTGTCTGCAGTTCTTCCAGTTACATTTCTTCCTTTGTATGATGGACTTCATTTTTACAAGTTTTGATACTAGTGAATTTATTTAACCACTAGATGTTTACACCCACTGTCTGCGGTTTGTAGTCAAAAAATAAAATACCAATTGCTGTCCAATTGATTGATTGTCATTTTCTTGCCAATTCCACAATTCCTATTTTTTTTAGGGTTATTAGAAATGTGTAAGTGTAGTACACAATGTATATTGTTAACTACAAACTACCCAACAACCACGGATTTGATAGGAAGTCATAAAAATTGTTTTATTACAACATCCGTCACTGCAAAATTCAGGGGTGACAGAAAACAAATTTCAGTTTTACAAATATGATAGAAAAGTGAAAATTTAAGATTATCAAAGTGGTTTCATCATTAAAAAAAAAAGACCAAGGCACTGACAGACAAGAAAACCTAAAAAAAAAAAAAAGTAGCTAGGATTTAAGTTCGAGTATCTCACTTAAAATGTCAATTCTTATACTGAGACTGAGGTAAGTGCTTTCTGTGTCTGCAGACAGAAATGTTTTTAAAGACCACAGGAAACTGATTTGCTTGATGTTTCATTGCAGACAAAAAAAGTAAAGGTGGGTGGAGCTTGTGAATTTAACCAGAAGGGAAGTTATTGATTTGGCATTAGTGCTGGTCAAATGCCGAATACCGAATACGTAAAACATACAAACGGTACTGCTAATTCAGCAGTGATAATATGACTGCACTTAATCATACATTGGCTCCAACTTGCTGCAATGAGCCTTGATTCAAACATCCTAGCAAGCTGGCCTATGGTACATCCTATTTTTGTTTACGCACTGCAGATAACCTCCCAGTGCACATCCTCAGCTATTTGAGAGAGTTAAACACGTAATAGTTAACCTCAAACAAACAAGTGAGCATTAATAATTTCATTAGGTCTAATGTGTGGCCAGCCTTAAGGAGTAGCTTCAATGCCAGCAGATCAGAATTCAGACAAGTGAATTCTTCCAGACGTGAAGAGATCCATACTCTAGCATAGAGATACGATGATAAGATGGATGGAGAGAAGCAATGACTCAAGGAAAAGGGAAAGTGCAATGAAAATAAAGCAGTGAACTGCATCTCAACTGATAAGCTGAGAAGGTTTTTAGTCCATATACTGTACTTAACATCAATCCAACAAAAGAAAAACAGCAAAGAAAGTAAGCAGTGAATTCTTTGTACCAACTAAAAAATAAATAACTAAAATGCATATCATGGCTGAATATGTCTGCATCTCTCCATCCTTCTCCGTTGTGCATGTCATTAATGACTGCGCTCATCCACACTGGCATAGGGATCACAGCTACTGCTCTTCAATCCAAATCCCAGTCCTTTATTGTTAATGGAAGGTGAAAAGAAAGAAGTCCAAAGAAATGGTTCTTCCAATCTCACTAACTCACTTCCATCACTTTCTTCTGTCCTTATGTTGCCTTGTTCCAGCTTCCCTCACTCAGTTTCATTCAGACGTCTACATTCCATCCCCTCACATCTTGCGAATGACCAGTGCAGCGGTCAGAACTCCAGCCACGAAAACCCCCACAGTTTGCCAAGTGGGTGTGCCAAAGTATGAACGAATTCCCTCCTGAAATCGTAAAAGGGGAGACTCCATTAGTGACAATGGTCTTCACCACCAGAATTGGCAATATAATTGTGTTGTAATCAAATTCTATGTTCTAACGCTTGTCCAAGACAAGCAAACTTCATGTTGACAAATGAAATGGCTTTTGCAGTTGTCTGGGGCCATTAGGTGAAGATATTTTATATTTGGTATGGATGGACTTTGGGGTTTTATAAAGTAATAATAGAAACTCATTACTTAAAGAATAAGTTAAAGTAACTAATTAATTCAAGTAACTAGTAAATTATTAAAGTAATTAGCTAGTTTCAAAATTAACATTCATTACACACGTTAATTGCAAGTTCAGCAAACTCTTAGAAAATATGTTATGACACTTTAACTGAGTAAATCACACGTACTGACACTGGAAATTAAATGAAACTTACTATACTAGAACTGTATTATAGTTAAATCGCATTGGCAGTGTTTCGCTATTAATTTGAAATTGCCTATCAACTGATATAATTAATTGGTCCGAATTCTTATTTAGCAGTTAACCGGCTAACTATAACATCCCTACTCTATTCTTACCCAGCCACCTTGCTCCCTGATCCAATTTAACACATTCTCCCGCAGGTAGTCCATTGTCCAACCAATAATGGTTTTGATGATATCTGGAACTTTGGTCACGAGAGCCTACGAAGGTGACACATAATTCAGGTTTGAGTATAGGCTGTTTGATTTTACGTTTTTAAACTATACATATAAAATGGTACATCATCATATAATATGCAAAGAGACTGCTATACTTACTTTGATGACCAGGCGACAGGCAAAGTAAAAGAGTGCAACAACCCTCCCCCAGTTGAATTTTCCATCAGAGAAGATTTCAAAGGCAACATTCATGAAAACTTCCTTTGTCGGACTGAGTGCTGAATCATTAATCATGCTGGGAAAGAACATAAGAAAAGTGTATCCATTATTTTCTAAATTTTGAGGCATTATGATATTGAACAACATTATTATGCTATTGAAATTATTAATTAAAAAAAAGGTTGTAACTTGGACGGGCAGATACCTTTGGAGCTGTGCGTTGCTATCAAGTTCATCTCCAATTTGCTGAAGGCACTGGGCAAGCTTTTTATGATTTTGGTCACACAGCTCTCCACCACCCAACTCTTCTCGGGTCACTACAGAACTTGTATCGCCGTGACGTCGAACTCTCTCGTATATAAAACTGTAGAATAGCAGTCATGTCACATGTATGTCATTTTAGTAATAGTGGTGCCTTTTAAATATTGTGGACTAGTTTTCCAGTAACAGTTTACCGTGTGCACTGGCATACTTACTCCTTTAACAAAGCTGTTCCCACTTCCAGTATTTGGTCTGTATTGCTTCCTGGAAAACAAACATATCTGATAAGATGTGCCAGTGTTCATCCACACACACAATACCGTGTGAATCCTGATGACTAAATACCAAGTCCATACAGACTTGAGTGTCAACATACACAATCTAGCGCCGGACAACATAGCTAACTCTAGCTAACAGGTTCATAAATGTGTACGGGCGCTCTCAATGCGAAACGCCGTGATCTACTAACACACAGCTTTGTTTTTAACTGAGGTAAGTTAGCGTAGTCACACCTGTGTGGCTAGCATTAGCCAGCTGACTGTCAAAAACAGAAAGCACAAATACACCGTTAGCCATTTTAGCCAAGTTTGCTAACGATGATGTTAGCAAGTCTAGCAAACGTTGGTGTAGCCAAACTGGAAATCTATATATCAGTATAAGTTTGACATATGTCTTCTGATGTATTTGTAGGAATCATCCGATGTCAGTATCGATGTTAACGCTGCTGGCAGTACCTGAATCACCTCCTCCCGATGCCATCTTGTTAACCGCATAGGTAGGCAACTAGAGAAGCAGGGAACTGCTCAGGGCTCACGACTGTCTGCGTAGTCACGTGACACAATGTTGCAACGGAGGCGTGGATCAGGGCCTGTGTAGATTTGCAAATGCTCTTGTGTTGGTGGTAGCCATTCATTATTACCATATACGAGCAGATTATTTTTTGAAGATCAGATCTGCGCGCACCAGAACATACAGACGCAGGTTGAAAAAAAGAAGATAAGCATGCAACTAACATACCAATTTATATAATGGGACATCTAATTCTAATTCAAATTTTAATAACAAGAAAAAAATCTATGTAATTACCAAAATCAACAAGGGACATATTTTCAAGTAGTGAGATTTCGTGATAGGCCTACGCAATATCCTGTACATTCTGCTCTTCCGCCCATCGCGCGCATACACAGGCCTCTTTACGACTCGGCGGGCGAAGATGGCGGACGTACAAGTATGTTCAGAAAAGCGGCGTGGTGAATTTATTTTCTAATGTCTATCTTACATTTTCCGTTTAATTTAGTATTTGTGACATATACATTCCTTTAGATAAGCTCTATATTTGGTTCCATGCCAATACAGCCGCGTTTAGGTAACTTAACTGAGCTTTTACGCACACTGAGCTCCGCGTGCAAGATTAAGACGAGGGTTTTCTGAGAGCTACGGGTGTGCTAGTTTAGTCAGATAGCTAGCATTTAGCTGCAATTAGCTTCCATAATTTAGGCCGTGAATGTCGCTTCTTGTGTGTCACGATCCTAGAATTAATATCGCATATCAAAAATTTTTTTATTTAGTCAGTCGCCACTGGAAAAGTATTAATGACGTTACTCTTAATATATCGCTTTCGTGAAGTTGAAAGCATGTAATTTCTATCACACCCCGAGTCATATACAGTCAGTGATATTGGAACGGTGGTCAGATTATAATAGATTCCCGCACTAATCTAACGTGATACTTTTTTTGTTGTATTGTGGAACAGACCGAGAGGGCTTATCAGAAACAGCCCACAATCTTCCAGAACAAAAAGCGTGTTCTGGTGCCTGAAGGTGGCAAAGAGGCTAAAGAGAAGCTCCCTCGCTACCACAAGAACGTTGGGCTTGGCTTCAAAACCCCAAGAGAGGTAACTTTAATTGTCTAGAATTGGAATACATTTATCTGCAAGTGTCTAAATAACCTTATGAGTTGATATGCTGCAAATGATGTTTATCTCACGATGGTCTTCCAAGCCTTTGAGGTTCTGACGACACTGCCTTTTGGCATAGCTGATGCAGTTAATTGTAAATTAATTGCCCAAACCCTGCTCAAGATGTTGTGGTCCACTTACAATTACTAACCTATGCCTTCATTTCTCTTTGAGCCAGGCTATTGAAGGCACTTATATTGACAAGAAATGCCCCTTCACCGGAAATGTGTCCATCCGTGGCCGTATCCTCTCTGGTAAGTGTCCATCTTTGTTTAATTTTTATCTTTACAATTTGCCTCTGGTCTACAAATGATGTTTATCTCACGATGGTCTTCCAAGCCTACTAGGTGTTGACGACAATGCCTAATGGCAACCCTGATGTAGTCCAGTAACAGCCTGAGATATTTCCCTACAATTGTACTGGAAATCCTGTCTTGTTACAACTGTTTTCCATACTTTTATCCAACATTAAGTTATTGGCCATGTTAATGGGTTGGTGTTGACATTAAGCGGTTATTTTCAGGTGTAGTGACCAAAATGAAGATGCAGAGGACTATCGTTATCAGACGCGACTACCTGCATTACATTCGCAAGTACAACCGCTTTGAGAAGAGGCACAAGAACATGTCTGTACATCTGTCGCCATGCTTCAGGTACTATGCTACTACTTTGTTCAAGTATTTATTTTATTCAAGTATTTATTTAACCAATCAGTGCCGGAACACTGAACTCAAGATGTACATTGACCCCAGCTGGCAAATGTACACTGTGAATAAGTAAAGGTGTAGCACACCCTTTCGGTAACCTCACGTTGTGCCTTATTCTGTATTATTGCTGCAGATGATGTCTTTTCTCACGATGGTCTTCCAAGCCTTCCAGGCTTTGACGACACTGCCTAATGGCAACACTGATGCAGATGTTTTATACTAAACTACATGTAGGTGGCAAGGCAGTGCTCTATTTTTTTTTTTTTTTTGAAAGTTTGTCTTTCTTTGCAGAGACGTCACAGTTGGAGATGTTGTGACTGTCGGAGAATGCCGACCACTTAGCAAAACCGTGAGGTTCAATGTCCTGAAAGTGACAAAGGCGGCTGGAGCCAAGAAGCAGTTCCAGAAGTTCTAGGTGCACGAGGGTCAAATTGGATCAACTTGTTGGGCTGTCAAAATAAAAAAACGTTCTGAAAACTTGTCCTCCCCTTTTATTTAGTACACTTATGAGGCTGTAGATTTTCCCTGAATTAGGTTGTGGTGATATAAGATGCATTTGTGGTTACTTAAATGTTACCTACAGTAAAATGTCAATTGTGTTAAGGGACCTGAAAGCTCCGGGTTTTTTTATTTTTTTGTTTTAAAGTAATTTAGCCAAAATTTTTCATGTTTGCCACAGGTGCTAAATGTGGATTGTAAACAGTAAACTTTGGAATGTCCACAAAAAGCCTGCCATGTTTCCCGAAAGTGTTTTTTATTTTATTTAAAAAAAAAAAAAATACTGACATGGAGGCAGAAACCACAAACTGCGATTTCGATACGGCCGTGAATGGAACATTCTAACAGTAATTAGATTAATATGCCTGGGTATATATTATAATGAATTAAAACGTAAATATTTCTGTTTACTTGGTCGGGCAATCGTGTCCATGAGAGCAAGCCTAATAAAAGATGAATAGGCCTAATGCCGTTTTGTTTTATTTCTGACATTGATTAGGCCTACATTTTAACAGTGTCATGTAGCCTATTGATCGCAGTCTCATCTGAGATCGCTACGTTTCAATTGCCCCCCTGGGGGTGTAAACCTAGAGATCATCTAGGGCCAGATAACATGAAGGTCCTGTCTCTAGCTTGCTAAAAAGTTAATAAAACTACGGGCACCATCAAAGGAAACGCCGTGATCTACAGTAGACCTTTGTGTGTTTGTTTTTATTTTTTACATGTGTGGCTAGCAATTAGCCTCTTTCAGTGACCCGGAAATAGGGGTGAAGTCCTTGTCACCACGGATTTGATAGGAAGTCATAAAAATTGTTTTATTACAACATCCGTCACTGCAAAATTCAGGGGTGACAGAAAACAAATTTCAGTTTTACAAATATGATAGAAAAGTGAAAATTTAAGATTATCAAAGTGGTTTCATCATTAAAAAAAAAAGACCAAGGCACTGACAGACAAGAAAACCTAAAAAAAAAAAAAAGTAGCTAGGATTTAAGTTCGAGTATCTCACTTAAAATGTCAATTCTTATACTGAGACTGAGGTAAGTGCTTTCTGTGTCTGCAGACAGAAATGTTTTTAAAGACCACAGGAAACTGATTTGCTTGATGTTTCATTGCAGACAAAAAAAGTAAAGGTGGGTGGAGCTTGTGAATTTAACCAGAAGGGAAGTTATTGATTTGGCATTAGTGCTGGTCAAATGCCGAATACCGAATACGTAAAACATACAAACGGTACTGCTAATTCAGCAGTGATAATATGACTGCACTTAATCATACATTGGCTCCAACTTGCTGCAATGAGCCTTGATTCAAACATCCTAGCAAGCTGGCCTATGGTACATCCTATTTTTGTTTACGCACTGCAGATAACCTCCCAGTGCACATCCTCAGCTATTTGAGAGAGTTAAACACGTAATAGTTAACCTCAAACAAACAAGTGAGCATTAATAATTTCATTAGGTCTAATGTGTGGCCAGCCTTAAGGAGTAGCTTCAATGCCAGCAGATCAGAATTCAGACAAGTGAATTCTTCCAGACGTGAAGAGATCCATACTCTAGCATAGAGATACGATGATAAGATGGATGGAGAGAAGCAATGACTCAAGGAAAAGGGAAAGTGCAATGAAAATAAAGCAGTGAACTGCATCTCAACTGATAAGCTGAGAAGGTTTTTAGTCCATATACTGTACTTAACATCAATCCAACAAAAGAAAAACAGCAAAGAAAGTAAGCAGTGAATTCTTTGTACCAACTAAAAAATAAATAACTAAAATGCATATCATGGCTGAATATGTCTGCATCTCTCCATCCTTCTCCGTTGTGCATAGGGGTGAAGTCCTTGTCCACACAGGTGTTTTGAGTTGGCCGATAGACGTGTTCTTAGGTGAGGACACACTGCTTGTTCAGTCTTATTTAGTAGGCTATATGCAATTGTTGCATTATCATTTCAGAAACTCAGAGGTAAAAAATGTGTGAATTGAGATTTTCTCTGTTAAGACTAGACAGGAAAGAAAGGTATCGCCTTTCATTCCTCTCGTACGTGCGCATAGCATTGTGGTTACTCTAGGATGGCATGCATCCTTAAAAATTCTCTGATCGAAGGACTCAGGTCAATTCAAAGGATCCTAGACATCTAAACATTCCTTCTCCAGGATTCGACGACGTAGCATCTTTGACATAGCAGCCGTTAAAGATCCTTCCTTGACTTTGAGAAATTAACACCCAAATTTTCTCGGCATTAGGTTGTAGGAATATAAGGTTCCTTCATGTATGGTTATTTTTTAACATAGGTTAAAAAAAAATTCATCTCAAAAAGGATGTTTTTGGATGTGAAATGGTAATAAAACATAGACTTGCTCTCCAAAGATAGGAGTTGGGTATTCCTGGTTGACTGAAGTCCGTTGACTTGATACAGAGCTTTAAATATATAACAACTCTATTTACTGACATTTTAGTCAACAATCAGATATTTTGTACGATATTGTATCATATTGACTTGGCTCCTATTGCACAGTCTAAGCATTCCATGCTGTCACAGTATAAACTGTCAAAAATGAAAGGAAATCTATACAGACTAGATTTATATTACAGATAATTGCTTGGGGGTAATTCCACTGTAAAGCAATGTTTCATCCTAAAACCCTAGCATAGCATATATAAAATATGACCTAATAATTTTTCAACCTAAAATCTATGCTATGGAAATGTCAGAATTTCTATCCCAATATCAGTTTATTTTCATTTAAGGCTTTGCAATAGCCAATAATGTAGTAATCATTGAGTAATCTATCATAAGAATACACAGTAGAACCATGATTGACGAATACCATTAGGTCATATGCACGTCTTGAAATTGTTGGCCACCAGATGGAGGCAAATACCCTTTTCGTCGTGGTGTAATGGGAAGGCTGGCCAAGGAAGCAGACGTTCACTTACTGTAATATTTATCATGCCATTTAATGCGGAGGTGTATAAGCAAAGAGATAGGCTTACTTTGATAGCTGTCTGCAGCCAGAAGTAATTGACCACTTTCTGATCAGACGTCTATATTTAAGACGAAAGCAAGTCTATCCTCCGCACTGAATTAGGAAAAACACAGGAACAGGAAATACAACTCACATATTCACATATTAGTCTATTAACATCTACCTGTTTAGTCAATATCACCAACGTTGGGCTATTAATTATTTGAAAAGTATTATTTTAATTTGGTCCCGTGTGATACTAATGTGATATCAATAGTAAGCAGAGCAGAGTAACGCTAGCAGAATAACTGCTAGCTGAAGGTGTCTTGCTCCAGAAAATTAGAAGTAGATTAAAACATTTAGTCTGATGTAGTTAAGATAATTTGTGATTAGCTTGTTGTTTTGGCTATCTAGTAGCACTTAGCAAGGCTATTATGTGACCAACTTTGAAGTAGAACTTAATTGAGAAAGGGGGCCAATCTAGGTTGCTGTTTGTATCTAGCTGCAAAAGGCCAAGTCAGCTGAACAATTCTGCCTCCTGTCCAAGGACTACGCCTCCTCCACTCCTCTCTGAAATCCTCTCTTGATACCTTCTGTCCGCTCACTTCCGGGCCAACACAATCCTTTCCACCAGCCCCTTGGCTGTCTGAATCTGTGAGCTTGTAGAACAGAGCTTCAAGCTTCTAAGAGGAAATGGAAAAAAATCTGACCGCCATGAAGAGCTCACATATTACCACTGCCTCCTCTCCAAATTCATCTCTTCTGTTTCTGCAGCCAAAGCTATCTATCTTCTACCAGACCAAAATCCACTCAACTACCTACAATACCAGGAAATTGTTTTCTGTATTTTATTCCCTCCTCAGACCCCCCCCCCCTCCTCCTCTCTTCATTTGCATATGTCCTTATTATGATTTGACAAGCTCATAGGCCTCCCGTATGGGAATCATCAAGCCCCTCCCTCAGACTGGGATTCTGTCTGAATATGGACCATATGGTGATGACATGAGGGGAGAAAGTGGTTCATGTTGACAGACATATGGGTTATCATACTACACAACACTCACTGGAACAGCTTGCTTTGTGATGTCTGGTTAGAAAATATATATAAATATATATATATATATATATATATATATATATATTATACAGTATATTATATAACACGTTGAAACACAAAAACAAGTTTGTACCAAAGAATGTGCCTATCGTAGATAAAGCGTTGTTACATACACACAGAGAGAACACAGATATTCACAGGATGTACAGTATACAAACACATGACATATAGCAGACATATAGCATAGTATAGATGATCAGAGCAGATTAGCCACTAAAGAGTAATGCTAGACTTTTCATCTCAGTTAGTTTTAACCTCTTTCTCTGGAAAACACAAATCCCACCCATGACTACATGTTCTAAACAAACAGTTTCTCAGCTTGGGAGTGAATGTGGGGTTTTCAGCTCTTGCCTACCACAGGCCTCTACAGGGCAGGCCCTATGGAGGGGGTGGGGGTGGGGGGGGGGGGAGACAGCCGACACTCTATGGCCCAGACACCCCAGGGAGCAAGAGACAGCCCCGCAGGCCCAGAGTTTGAGGCAGTGGTCTGACCTCTCAAAGGTCAAGTCGTAGTAAATCTACACTGACACAGACTGAAGAATTTTCCCTTTTATTAAAATCTGATACTATCTCTACGGTCAGCTATGCAGTATGCTGTTTATTTATCTACCAGTCTGTCTCTATGTTTTTTTAAATTATATTTATTTATATAATTGACAGTTCAAAAACATCTACATAGTTTTTTTTCACTTTTATGGCACAAATATAAGTAGCACTTGTTTGTGTCTTCTTAAAACAGCCAAAGGGTTTTGGAAACACGATTGAATTTATTTTTAATAAAAATAAAAATAACTTGAAAATTCAACGATTTTGTAATAATATGGATCTCAATTTGTTGCAGACTCATAGGAACTTGATATTTGTTACACATAGCATTAGCCGTGCTAATATGCATTGCATTCTTATTTTGACCCACGGTTAAGGCCAAAACATTAAGTGAAACTCAACTAATGTGACGTAATAGTTCTTTCTTTCCTTACATCTCAAAACAGAAGCAGTGTAGTTCTCCCGACGGTGATGGGGTTCACGGTACAGGAGCATGCAGTTTCCATCTCACAGTTCTGCTAAAATACCTTATTTCTTCCCATTTGGAGACCTTACAAAGAGGCGAGGCCAGCCACTTCATTGAGAAGCAGGATATGCGATCCCACTCAGGGCACCAGCATGAGGGTCGAAGTAGCAGAGAGCAATCTGCAGCCTGTAGACGGCTCTACCTCTTCAAGTAAGATGTTAGAGGGTGACATGAAACATGCCATTCCTATACAGTATTCATCTATGTGTTTTATAAACATTTGATCTATGTCCGGAGTTTCCCTGTTTCCCATGTGGTTGAAACCTAAAGATGTTGTTGTTTTGGTGGCTGGCACACCCCTCTACTCGTCCCCCTACAGAGCTCCTAGGCTAACATTTTGTGGTGGTACAGCATTGCAGGAGTCAGGCTGAATTCTCTGTGTTGGTTACCTTTGTTGTACATAAATCAACTGTCCACATTCCACCGTTTAGCCAGCATGTTTGGCCAGCGTCATGGTGCATGCTCTCAGGCGTGCTTTCTTGTGTATCTACTGCCAGGGATGTTAGCTCAGAAGGTCAGCTCAATGAGGGTAATGGTTGCTA
The DNA here is from genome assembly GCA_025447815.1 of Percopsis transmontana. NCBI lineage: Eukaryota > Metazoa > Chordata > Actinopteri > Percopsiformes > Percopsidae > Percopsis > Percopsis transmontana. The sequence continues at coordinate 1,466,237 of JAOEHI010000023.1, forward strand.
TGAAAACACTGGCCTTCTGGTGGCCCAGCGGGGGGGCCTGGGGTAAAGGGATTTGTAACCTCATTGAAGGCTATCAGCAGCAACACAAACTGTTTTCCAGCACCAATGACAGCGGCACAGACCCAGGCCTTATGAGCACAACAGATGCAGTGTAGCCCGGGTCGTCCGTAGGCCCTGATCCTCTGCCCTCGGTCAGCGCGGAACAAGAGGGCACACAAGCACAGGGCTGGTCCTGTGGTCCTCCTGAGACGTATTTGGTATTAGCTATGACACTGCAACCACTGAAAAATGTGTAGATATGTTCTGTCAACGCAGTACAAGCATAGTATGTTGACAGAACAATGTAGGCTACTATCAATTCATTTAGAATATAGCATTTAAGCTGTTGTTAGCAATTGTGGCTCTTTAATGTTGTTTTGTGGTGTAACAGGACATGCTCCTATCAAAGCCCACTCTATCCAGACGGACATGGTTGGGCTGCACAACAGGATCATAGTGGGCTGCACTGTGGGTCAGTACAGGGTCACCGTCCACATCTGGAAGAGCCATTAGCCTCTCAGATATGCACAAGGACCCCCAGTGTTATATTAGCTAACAGACTAGTGTCTGGTACCATCATATTGAAATACAGAGGTGGTGACAAATGGACTTCATATTCTGTATATATCATTATGTAAATAAGTGTCGTTTTAGCTTTATTGGCTGACCACGGACGTTTGGCATCAGAGAAAGCTGTTGGTAATGTGGATAATTCCCCTGTCAAGATCTATTAGTCTAAGGTTAGGGGTGTCGGTCATGGCTATCAGTGTCTGATATCAACAATAACAGCCTGCGCTTCTTAACTGATTTTAAGTGATTTACCAGATGTGGCTACTGCTCTTCCTTCACACAAGTTTGGTGACATCTCTGTCTAAAAACTGAAATAAAATAAAATGATCAAATAATGAATCTGTCAATGTTTTGCTATAAAAGTTACATTATAATTAATATACAGTATACAGTATACTGAGAATATACTATATATTCTGTAACTGACAGTGAATGTATGTATGTGTATATATATATATATATATATATATATATACAGTATATATATATATACAGTATATATATTTAGACATATGTATTTGACATTCAATGTTTTTGCTCATTAGTCTAAAATCTAGTGTTGCCAGCATCCTGTTGAGTTTCCATATCAGACTATTTATTAAAATATCTTCTTTGATTGACTGTTTGATTGCTCTCCTTACCTGTCATGTAAAGGGACACTGCTCGATTTATATCCAGAATTACCCTTGTGGTTAAAACCAGCAATACAAAATCAAATCAATGCTGTTTTGACTGTTCTGGCTCATATGACCCTCCCTCACGTGAGTTCAGAGTAGCTGGCACTCCTCTCTATTCCCACTACAGCACACATGGGTTGACACCATTCTCTACACCTCCTCCTAGAGCCACGTGCCACAAACGATGAGCTGGGGTGAACATGTGGGGTTCAACCCATTTGTGGCGCTATAATGCACCTTTGAGTTGAGAGCTCTGGCAATACCATACACGTTGTCAGAGATGGGGCACGGAACCCACATCGCCCTCCTAATCTCTCCCCCCCTCATTCACGTTGCCACGGCAGGCCCTAATTCAATATTCTCCTGTTCCAACATGTCTGCACGGCCAACAGATGTGTGGCATGTGTGAATGTGCAGCGGGCATATCCAATTGTTAGGCCCTAATGCCAGATCAAAGTGGAAGGTCAGGGTACACGACGTTGCACCAGCGCTCCCAGGTCATGTGTGAAAACATCTAGACTGCCCGTCTGGGCTCTGATGTCAGCGACTGATGCTCTCACACTAGACTCGTGAAATCCAGAGAGCACAAATTTGACTATTAGACGACAGCTACTTACTGTTTACGGACAATGCCAGGTGCCTTATTCCAAGAGACACATTTCTGCCCCAGCTCACTGTTTAAGTTTGAAACACTACTCTGCATTAAAGTGCACCAGGGGAGGGGTACAGAACAGTATGAGCCTAATAATGCTGTACGGAGTGTGGGAGAAGCATGCACTATCAGAGTTCAAAACCAGAATGGTTTTGTGACGCTGGGTTCAGCCACAAGTGCAATGGCAGGCACTCTTAAGAGAGATACTTTAATGTGGCACATTGGGAGGAAGAGGGAATCTACAACACAGACAAGAATCCATTCAGAACAAAGATCCAACTGTGGGAAAGGTTTTTAGATCCTGATGTTTTGGAATGGCACAATGGAAGAACTAAAAACAGTTTAAGACATATATAAATTCCAGTACGGAATATAACCCCAACACTATCAACGTTCAGGACCTTCACTATCTCTATCTATCTCTAAAAACCAGGATACCTCAATATATGGCCTATGGAAAGCAATACCCTCCTCCACTATATCAGCAACCATCCAAACCACTTGAAACAAAACATACCTAAGGGACAGTTCTTATGATTGAAGAGAAATCGCTCACAACTGGATGCATTCAAATGCAAGGCTGGGGAGATGAAATTAAGATTCCATGAAAGAAATTACCATCCGTCTATAATAGACAAAGCCTACAACCATGCCTTAACATCCTCAAGATCTGAGTTACTAAAGTCTAAAATCATATTTGAAAAGCCTAAAAGAATAGCCTTCACAAATGAATGCAATCACTGTCACCAGAAACTCCTAATATACAATTAATGAACACTGGCAGAACAATCACTGCGTGACATCACAAAAAGTCCACCTGTCCTAGCATTCCGACCAGCACCAGAGACAACCTTTTACATACTTTTCAACCCAACAAACCTAATCACACTTGGCTTCAAGGGATGTGAAGGGAACCTCAAGGTACTTTAGATACGGAAAATGCAGTCATTGAAATACTACTGCTAATGCCACTCTTTCACCTATCCACACACTGGTAAGAATTTTCTTATCAAAATATTCATCAATTGCAATCAGTAATCTATGTTCTTACATGTCCCTGCGGACAAGCATATGCTGGACACACAAAGAACACTCAAACAACGAATCTAAGAACATCCAACAGCCATTCACATAGGGAACATGGAATATGCCATAGCCAAGCACTATCAGGATGCCAATCATTTGCCTGCACGTCGACTGTGCATGTGCAAAAACTGAGCGTGTAGTAATATGCCGATCCTGTAGGTGGGAATAGGCAGAGTAGTGGGAGTGGGAGGGACAGAAGAAGAACATTTGAAAACGGCTGACCAGGTGGAAAGAGAGCATCATTTTGAAGAAGTGAGGTTGTTGTGCGCATGCGTCCAGAAACGCGCCCACGCCAACATGAAAACCGAGTATGCCAAGTGGACATGTATGCCTATGGTACGCGCGCACCGTATGCGGACTGCGTACGCGGAAGCATGCCACGGCCTTTACCTTTGGGTATTCAATACTGGATCTATATGAAATTTTGGTTTAGCACCACAAATAAATATTGGGAGGGCGCGTCCTCTCAAAGACCTAACATGCTCTGTTATTACAACAAAACAAGGAACACAAGAAGAACAGTTATAATTTGCAAAACAATGAACGCCAAATTTCCTACAACATGGAATTTGTTCACACCTCTGACCCCCCATTACAGCCTTTGAACTGTGTTTTTTTCCAAGGCACAACACTTGAAACTATAACAAAGGTGTTTTTAAAGTGCAACAATTCATCATATAAAAGGTAACAGGAGAAACTGATGCAACGCCCACAGCAACAGTTAGGAAGTAGTGAGCAAACCCCCCCCCCCGCCCACACACACACACACACACACACACACAATCCCTCCAGCCAAGTGGAATTCTTCCTGGCAGATGGCTGGGCCGAGCCCCTGAGGCCAAAGGCAACGCTACACCATGGGACCGGGATACCTAATCATGCCCTGTTTGAGTCCCTCACCTGCTGCTCGCTGGCTGACAGTGTTATCTCATCTCCCTGACCTATTGTGGCTCCCACTGGTGATAATAACAGAGGCCCAAGCAGTGCCGCAGCGCATTTCTCCCTTGAGAGAGACAGGAGCATGGGAACCTCGCAGAAATCAATCTCCCAATCTGGCCTCCGCCGGCGTGTCTCCTTTCATATTATAACACACTAGCTAGCTACCGTGGTGCAACTTGTGTTTTATAGGTCAGATGCAGTTTATCTCATTTTTGAGGGCTCCATAACTTAGAGATAAGGGTATAGGGAAGATAAAAATGAACAGCTGATGTAGCAGCTAACCACTGTTTCAGTACACTTGAAACAATATAGTTAATATCAAGTTTCAAGTGTCTTTACTGTCATGAGCACAGAGAAAACATACAGATGTTAACCAGGCTATGAGATGCTTGGTCCTGGGGTTACCTCAACAGTGCGCTATAATATATACGAAAAACAGCAAAGCAAACAGTAATAAAATAAGACATATACCGATATAGATACTCAATATACACAATATACACAACACAATATCCAAGCAGTGTTGTACAATATTAATATATTATCACTTCTATAAATAGCGCATCACTGCAAAGGTGACATATATATAGTGACGGTACACTTCTCAGGTGCCTTATAGCACCCAAGGATCCCCACATTTCCATCCCAGCTCATGTTTCAAACACAACTTTCCACAAAAGTATTGGCAGTTGAAGGGGAGGGGTAGAGAACGGTGTGAGCCTATGAGGGCTGTGAGGGGAGGAGTAGTGATGAACGCGAGCAACTCAGCACTCAGGCGCAGGAGGGGCATGCACTGTCCGAGGTTTTGTAGTGCTGGTTTCAACCACAAAGGTAATTCCAGACACAAATTGAGGAGTGGGCCTTTAATGTAATGTACAGTACAGTTTACACCAAAACCTTATTTATTAATTTAATTTCTTTATTTTATTTTGTGAAAGTATTATCATGTTCAGAGTTAATGAGTTCACGCCTCTAAATGTACATGTTCTTATTATAATATTATATTATATTATACGTTTTAAAAAAAATCTTGTTTTAGTAACACATACAAACATTTCAAGAGTGGTTTTCCACCAATTACATCGTCCACTTTGACTCATTTGAGAAAACCCCTTTTGTTTATTTCTTGTGTTTTTGCATGAAACCCTACGTTGATTGACTAAAGTGAGTTTTGGAAAAGTTTAGCTGAGTCACTTGGCTGGCAATAAGGGAGTGAGTGAAAATACAAAAGGAATGGAAAAATGTTCTTGGTAATATTTATGGTAGCTATGTGCCTGCTTACGTTTTGACCAAAGGTAGACTGAGTGACTTTTGGAAAACTACTTCAGTTGTTCTACCATGACATTGTTCTACCATAGTGAAATATGCCTACTTCTTTAGTGAGATCCGATTCCTTTTGACCTCAGTTCCCACCATAAGAATTTAAACGCTGTCAGAACGGCCTAGTTCTCACTGCTCACTCTCACACCATTAATTACAATTTCATTGCCATTTTGAATAGTAAATCAGATAACACTAGGAGAAGAGAAAGCTTGCTAGCTTTGTTAAAAACAAAGGGGACTTAATGTTAATGTTGCATATAATTTTGTGTGAGGTATTTGTTAAATGGATTTTACATGATCTGTATTTAAATTAACTGTTTACCATTTTACGATTATATAAATGGTAAAAGGTTATTAAATGGTTATATTTGCCCACCTTTAAACATAAAAGGCAGGAAGGGATGGACGGTCACTATCAGCTTCTACAGTATATGCAGAGGAAAAAAAGTTAAAAGAAGTTTGACTTCCAGTGACTAATTGTAAAGAGCGTGAGAGAACAAAGCTGATCAAATATAAAGATCACACCCAGACACTTTCCGCTAAGCTTTAATTGTAATCCCATTGTTGTAGAAAAACCTGCTTCAACTAAAACAGAGCATTATTGTATAATTGTCTCTAAGAATTCCTTCTCATTCTAGGCTCAATTAGTCTTTCCTGTCAAGTGCTCCAGGTTTGATCTATGTCTGTGTGTGAGAATAGAGACTGGATACTGTAAAGCAGACTCTTTCACTATAACATTTGTCCAGTTGGTGCCCAGTAACCTAATTAGGACAAATTGTAGTCAAGCCAATCCAACTCATTGTGAGAATCTAATGAGCGGTGCGAAGGCAAACTGGTAATGAATCTGTACTCCCCAGTATACGTCAAGTTAGTAAGTTATTATAGTGAATATACATTTTGGGGCAGGAGAGTTGTGGTGTTGTGGTGGAGTCTGCATTTCTTTTCAAGCTGTCTGAAGAGAGGGCAAAAGGACACAGGTGACCAGGTTGCCTGATGAGCTGTTCTTTTTTACTGTAATGTGTAAAACATGACAGAGATCAAAGCAAAGACAAACATTTCTAAAGCATCAACCACATCATGCAGTATTTAAATTGCCCCCCCCCCTTCCCCTCAGATCTGTCCTCAGATAACCACACATATCTCAGGATGGATTACATCTCAGAGACCACCTCAGTTCAAAGCTACTACATGCCAGTTGAAAAGCTACATACAACTTTACACTAATAGAGAGCAGATTCATGTAAAGACTGTTTGCTAAGGTTTCTTTTATGGTCTCAAGGCTTTGTATGCTTTGATTCTAACTGGAAAAAAGTAAATATTTTTAGTATATAAAACCTGGTTGAAATGAAGGATTTGTCCTCAACAGGACACATTTCACCTAAAAACCTCTCAGCATATTGACCCATGCCTTAAATTGACACTTCCCATAATGAACAATGTTACTATATTATGGTGAGAGGAAAATGTTGAGAAAAAGGTAACATGGATCTCAATTGTGGATACAGGGAATTTAGACCCCCCGAAAAAAAAAAAACTCAACTCACAAATACAACTCAACAATGACCCCCTTAAAAGGCCCCATATCATTCCATTTTCCAACTGTCACAGCTGAACATTCTGTTTCAGTTGGTAGTGCAAATTTTTAACATGGCCTAAATGTATTGACTATCTGCCTGGATGTGGGAGGATGGGTCAGAGAACATTGAGGAATTTTGGTGACATGTTAGAGAGATTAAAAAATTAGTGGTCCAGAAAAAGTCACATCCAGTGATACATCAATAACAAGATCGTCAATTTGTTTGTTTTGCACTTATCATGTGGAAAATGTGACTGACTTAACAGTGCACATACACACACCAAAAATAAATACATTCTGAAATGGCCCTTGTGAGGAGGCCCCCAAATATAAACAGTGATCTGTCGAACCGCAGAGGAAACTTCCCCTGCTTGTGCTGGTGCACTGGCTTCCGGAGGGGATTAAAACATGCCACAGATTGATCTCTGCTCGGCGTAGACGTTACAAATTGTTTCACTCTGCGGGCAAATTTGGCAAATCACGCAAGCCGCATGCTGATGATATTGTTGTTGTTGTAGCTTGCCTTGTGTTCTGTCTTCTCTCCTGGCCGACTTTGGGATTTCATTCTGTTTCCAAATTCAAGTTGGAAATAGATGACTTTGACAATGCTTACTGTATGTTAATGTGACTGTATGGTAAACAACTACAGCTTAAATTCAATGTAACCTCTCCAATGTAATACCAATGACCCTTGTATTATCCTTCCCATGATAGCAGGGATTAGTACAACCACTGGGCCAGAAGAGGAAACACAGATAAGACTGGTTTCTCAAAACATCCTGGTTTTAGGGAGCATTATAGTTCCATTATAAAGCAAAAACTGATCTCAGTTGCTAAGATGTTCTTTGAAAAACATGGCTAATAATTAACTGTTATGAAAAGAATGGATTAGCTAGCAGTTTCCACCCACTTGAAGTGTTGTAAAGCTTATTTTTGATTTCCTGCTCCATGAGATTAATATCTCTTGTTGCAACAGCCCAACTGCAATAAACCCTCTGTACTGTAGTGTTATCACAAGAGTCCCAACACCGGGCACTCTGAGAAACACACCAGGCTTCATAATTGGAGACAAGATTGTGTGTGTGTGTGTGTGTGTGTGGTGGGGGGTCCCACCCAGGGAGTTTGGAGAGGATGCTGCGCAGATGGAAGGTCAAAGTTGGGTGGCTTACATCCCACTTGCTATTTATTCAGTTTTTCCACTCCCCACCAACCCACAGACAAGGCCGTGTCCAGAGATATTGTCCAGGGAATCCGTGAAACCCTTGATTTTCATTCACCAGAAGATTCGTATGATCTATTCATGACTGCTTTTTTAAAGTAGTACAGTAAACAAAACAAAAAGAAGACAATGAAACAAAAGCATGTGATTAAGCTATTGGAATATCCACGAAGACCTTGAATATTTATCATTTCATATTTATCATATGAGCCAGGATGCTCCCTAATAGTAGGCATTCTCTGTCGTCTTTTGTTGTATTACATGTTTTGCAGACTGTTACCAAATTGGATGTGCAGTTCTTACAGGCTGAGATCATGTTTGTGATGCTTAAGATAGGATCCCCCAGATGTTAAATACATCACACTTCCAGATATGTTAAACAGTGCCTTCTTGGGATAGACCAAGAAATGTGAAATAATACAGTCAACACAGCAGCAACGAACATCCTTTTACCCGGGTTACACAACAGACTGCCTAAAAAAACAAGTACAAATTAATAAACGTTGCATCTTAAAATAGCTTTATTGTGGGGTCGGCTGAGGAACAAATACACTGGAGGAAACATAACAGGAGTCCAACAGGCTACAAAGGTGGAACCACAATAGTTAGCTTTTCCTGGAGATGTGACAATGCAAGAGGTCAGGGAGGAGATAGCCCGGTCAGGCCGACTTTGGTGTCAACCTGCAGCCCTTTGATTGGAAACCAGACCTGATGGGGAAGCGACCATTTTTTCCGTCAATAGCACAGACACAATGGGATGTCGGCACATCATGACCCCCTTCCGGCCAATCAAGGATGAGATACGTGGAGAGGAAGAGAGCTTCCCTAACCTGTTTTCACAAAGTGGTGACGTTTCTGATTGTGTTGGCAAAAAGAGAGGAAAACAGCGAGACAGGGTCCTGTCACCTGGAGTCACAAGTGAATTATGTTTTACATATTACCTTTTGTATTCATGTTTAGTTTGTTAACCCTCCTCGACATTTTGAGGGCTGGGTTTGCTCCAAATGAGAAGATATTATTTTCCTGAATGTAAATATGTATTTATATTATTTAGGCGTGGTTTTTAAACACTGTTTAAAAAGGTCTGAGTCGATTCTCAACATGGTATTCATTTTTCTGGATATAAATCAATCACTTGAATAAATGAGAAACCAACCCATTCATCCTTTTGCTGTCATTATGAGGAAAATGATTGAATGACCACATATTGTTAGAATATACATTTATCAAAAGTAGTTTTATGCTGTTGCAAATCACTTAGATATCTTTACACATGAAATTACACCTTAACTCCCTTCCCTTTTCCAAAAGCTGCAGTTCTACTCTTTTTGGAGATTACCAGGAACTCATTCCATTACATTGAAACATTAAGCAACCCTTTTGACTTCTATTCAAACACATTATGGCTAGGCATGCCTGAAGATGCATATCTAACGCTTATTTGACCTGTGCTTTCTTCCTGCCGACTGAAGTTCAAGATTTGTCCAGGGGCCTTGCCCACGTTCTTTCTTCCCCTGCCATGGGGCTGACCCTTGGCTTTGCCCTGTGTAATGTTATACAAATGTCACGCACCACGGGACTGACGCGTCCCTTGTAAGAGGCGAGCGGTTGGCCTGCCGACACACTGACAGCCAAGGGCTCTTTGTGACAAAAAAGACCCCTGGCTGAGGGAACAATAGGGTTTTTCGGACAAGGTCAAGCAGAAAAAAATGCCAGCACACTGAGGCTATTTTCCCTCCTCACAGCCTCCTTTTAAAAGTGCTTTTGTAGAACATTTCTGCCTTTTGTTCTGACCCACAGCCTTCTCGTGATGTGCTCGTCTGCCGGCCTCAAAATTAATTCCTCATAAGAAAACAACAGTGGGGTTTGCGGCAGATGTATCCATCTGCATTAGTCTGTAAAGCTTTGCATTGGCATATTTTCTTTGCATCATTCCTTATCACACTTATATCTTAATTGCTGCACTTAAGCCTATAAACATCAAAGCCGTGAAATACTGCCACATGCAATTGTTTTATACTTTCATGCATTGGTGTTTATTTGTAACAATTTATAATCTGTGTGCCATTGCGATACTAACTGTACACTGGGCTAAGCCTCGATAGACAGCACTGTGTGTTTCCGTCTAAGATAACAAAACCATAAAGAGGATCACTGTTAGGTTGCAGAAAACATGAGCTTAATCTACTCCCGTATTTCTGCCTCAATAAGGATGTGGTTTGGTGTTGTGTGTTAGACACTACGGCCTTACCGGGGAGTGTGGTCTATGATCCAAGCTATTGATGTGAATAGTTTATTACCCATTTATTGCGTACTGAGATAAGTTGAAGAGAGCCAGGTCTGATCAAAGACAGCAGAGGCAGCCCCTCTGCAACCATCACCTCAAAGGAAATGACTCTGGCGCAGTAAACAGACAGGGCAACAAGCTGTGCTTTTAATCTCTCATGTGTGCGGCACCCTGTGGCTTTGAAGCTCCACGTTGAAACCGTCCACAGACATTGCATTCCTCAGTCACCCTCTCCCTGCTCACTGGGTTTGAATTCAACCCTGTGTCTGCTATCCACATTGTTGGCCTTAGCTTCTGGCTCCTGCATATTACTGCAAATGGAAAAAACACCATACTCTGCCCATACTGAACTACTTTGAGCTGATAACTCCATGGTTTACTCGCGTTGTATCGGACACTGTAACAACACACACGGGGTAATCCATGCTATTTAGTGGATCATTTTGATTCTGTACTTGTGATAAAAGTGATGAAATGTGTTGAATACTGAGCAGCATGCAATCAAAATGTCACTGTTTTACAAACAGTATGCCGGCAGAAGCTGAATAAAGACACTTTGTGTCAGGCACTCCCAGGGCCCGACACCTATTTCACGGCGGAGAACAGACAGGCCTTAGTGATGGCGACAGGGCAAAGGGTTGCCATGGGAACCGGAGTCGCCTCTTGTCGTGGGACTCTGTCAGAGTTCCGCCCCTTTTTGCTCTCCCCTTCAGTGGCGGCACACTTTCCCCGGGGGATTTGAACCCAACATCTGTCCTGTTCAGCCCTCTCGACCCCCACGGCTGACCCGTCCCCTCTAGAAGCCTTTCTCCAAAAGGGATAGCGCCACACACACCTGCTGAGCAGGTTAGAGGTCACCACGCGAGCGTGAGCACATTACCATGACATGGCAAGACTCAAGCCTGCGCAGGACACACATACACACACACACACAGCACCATATTGGGGGTTGGCAATTTACACGAAATTCTAGCATCGACTGAGAAATAAGATTATATACTGCAATGGTTCCTTTCTAGTGACCGAAAGGAAATGAAACCCATTTTGATGTGAAAAAATATTTGTTCTAGAGGATGAAGGTTGTCTGTTGAAAAAGGTCAGTGTAAGCTTTTCCTTTGAAATCTGTATGAGGATTATTATGAGGATCCTGTCTGGATTAAGAAACTGGCCAGGGGCGTAATTGTAAACTCGCATTTAAAAACAACCCAAAAATCTTCTATTGAGTTTGTTTTCTGCGCCTGGTCAAACTAAAACCTTCCAGTAAAGGTACTTATAGGGTGTAGTGCCCAAGTGTCAAATCCTGGCGAATGGGGAGACAGAAGGAATAAGGAATTCCCTTCAGCGTTCATTGAGCCTGCTGGGCTGCATGCTGCATCTCAAGGCACTAAAAGAATCACACAGGCTCTCATCAATCTGCCCATGCATTCCACAATAGTGACAATAGGACCCCACTCTATGTGGCAGATGGCCTGCCTCGGGCTCTCCACGCCAAGCTCTCATTGTCTACACTAGGATTGTGATGCAGGGACCTTGGACCCGCCCCCTTCTGAGTCACAGACAAACAGTTGGCAGAGAATCCAAATTCAAACCCCGAGTGGTTGGTGAAGAATTAAATGCAACAGATATACATATGATATCACATTGTGGACTGTAAATTGACAGGTAGAAAATGAACATGTGAAATGGTGTGAACGTATCACATAGCTACAATATTATAATAAATGTATTATTATAACAAACTTGACCTCAAATTCCCACAGGAATAGGCAACAGACGCTATAGGCCTGGCCCCAGCATCATACAGCCATATTACCTATTGTTGTCTGGGACCACAAATTGTGGAAGCTTAAACTATTTATGGGAAGGGGACCATAACACTTTTGAAAGCAAAATTAAAATGTATTATTTTAAAGATGCTATGTTTACCTTAAAAAAGAAGAAGCAATATCTATGATATAGGTTGTCATACTGTGTGCTGTGTTTCAGTCCTTGTGACTTCTTTATGGCTTCAGGGAAAGCCTTCTTTGTGTACTATTCCAGCCTTCTCTGTGACGTGCTCACTGAAAGAAGGCAGAATAAAGAATCTTTGACTGAGTCCATTCACAAATTAACATAAAGCTGCCTGTCCTTTAAAGATCATGAAACCTCTCCCTCAACTTTCTGTGAAGGAGTTGGCCGTGTTTAACACATCTGTTGTCTCCCATGTCTATGCAGCCCACGGACAGGTCTGTTCACAGTTTTCCTTTATTCCACTCTGAAAAGACCTATAGGGCTCCTGATAGATGGCCTTCATTCCAAATAAAGTGGCGAACCGGATAGTGAGAAGAATGGAGAGCCACTGCTCCAACACCCTCCCCCATTTTGCTGGAAGGCCCTAAACATCTTTTTAAGGGGTTTCTCTTAAACAGTCTGATGCTCAGCTTAATCACGTTGAAAAGAAGAAAACCATGTCCAAGCAGGTTTCCTGACTGCAAAGCTGGTGCTTTTTGTGTCAAAATGTCAGTCAAGAAATAGAAATGTTAATTTTCAAAATAGATGGTTAAGCATTTGAAAGATTTTCTTAACAATGTTATTGGCCAAAACATTTATGCTAGTGTTATTTGTCTCCATGAGCCAGTAGTGCTCTTGGACCTATTCTCTGTCTAATGCTGTGTTTTTTACCAATGTTTTGAGCCATAACCCCCAAATATAATTGTTCATGGTGGATTATAGCAATGCATTAGAGCAGAGCAAAACATGTAGCATAAAAATACAGTATATAAATATGTAATCAACCATGAATAATATCATGCATAATGTATTACACCTTTTATTAGTTATGAAAACTTTGAACTCATCCCTAGACATCTCAGGGGATCCCAACACCCACCTGTGATACCACTGGCCTAATGTCTAGCTTCTTCTTCTATGGGTGTGGCAAGTTATGATGTTTTAAGGATGTTTACCGTTGCATCAGTGGCAGGGAGTGCATCAGGAAGGAAAAATAAAAAAATTGTCCTATTTAAAGATGGGTTACTACTATTTTGAATGCAATGACAATCCTCTCTGTCAAAGAAGACAGGATGAAGCAATCTTACAGATTTCTCTTATTTTTTAAGTTTTTAAATTCCTTAGTGTATTAGTAATATCTATATCTAGTTGTGTTAATATATTTTGTAGAAGTTATTTTACATTTACTGTATATTGTGCTAGACTTAATAACAATGGAGGTCACCGTCCTAAAATGAAGAGAGAATAATAGAATTATTTTAGTTTTGTATAATATATATACTATATATACTGTATTTTTTTCCTATAATTGTTCTGGACAGCAAAAAAACAAAATGAGGGCTTCATTGTTTTGATGGCGGGATGTACCGGTTGTGAAGGGCCTCTTGTGTGTTATGTAGTCTGTGATATTGTGTCTGCATTGTTTTGCTGCTGGTGAGATCCCCTTTAAATCAAAATGGACACTGCACCAACACAATGGGGCACATTGTTTCTCCGTGAAAGGGGAGCATGTGCTTTGCTAATGCTTAGCTCGCAGCAGCCAACCTCTGGGACAACTTGTACATTCAGGCTTTGATTAAGGAGCATAGTTAGGCATGGATGACTTCCTCCAAGGTGGCTGGAGGTTGTGGGAATAGGCCAGTGAGCAAGTGTGACCTCAATTGGGGCCACTCTTACATGGTGAATAGACCCTACAGAGCCCAATGATACCAGGCTGTCACCAACTGAACCAATGGGTTTACTGTAGATCACATGATCATTTTGTGTTAAAATACTGTCGATGATACCAGTAAAGTGGTGTGGGATACTGTATGTGTGTATTCTCCCTCCCAATTATGTCACAATGGCACAAAAAAGGAAAAATGTAATGCTTTAAAAATGTGAGTGGTTCCATTACTCCTCACTTTTAAACCCTGTGATAACTGTGCACTTATTTCAAAGCTAATAACATAAGAGTGTGTAAAGCTACTACATTCGTCCGTGACTGGGGGCAGGGTAGTCTAGTGGTCTAGGTGTTGGACTCCCAGCCTTGGCCTACCTGTAGGCATCCTTGAGCAAGATGCCTAACCCCTATCTGCTCCATGTAATAGCACAATATAATTGTAAGTCGCTTTGGATATAAGTGTCTGCTAAATGACCTAATTGTAATTGTAATTGACTGGGTTAAGGCAATATTAGTCAAATTATTCACTAATAACAGTCTGATGACATCAAAAACTATGTGAGACCCACACCTCAACATTAGATTAAACTAAGAGTGTTAGCCAAAAACAGGCTAGCGCGGTAGCGCAACATGTCCAGGACCAAGACCTGGTCCCGGGCATACAATATGATGTGGGGACAGCATCTGCATAGGGAGAGGGGGGGGGGGGGGGGTGACCATAGGGACAGGCCTGTTTGTGCACATTGTGATCTCTGGCACATCTGTGGCACTGTGGCAGTGCGAGGGCCGGGCTACAGGCGGTCTCCTGTTAAACACTGTGATTAGCGCGGCGCCTGTGTGGAGATCTGTGAAGGGTGAGGGGTTGCAGCCTTCTGAAGGAGAATAATACAAGAGAAAAGGGCGGGCAGGACACCTGCCTCGTCTAGCCAAACACTAGGAGGGTAGAGACTATCTGACCCGGTTTTGGAATGTGGCCCTGGCGGAACGCCTTCAGTCCAGTATTCACACTGCACCAGGGCTATTAAAACCTCTGAACCACTATGGAGGAATTCTTGGCAACTTGGGTGTACAATAAGAACAAACAAACATTCTGTGGTCAATATCTACAAGACATTACTGGTTATCATTTGATGTCAATGCTAAGGGGGAACTTTGGGCCTTTCATCCTGGCGTCTGCAACTTGAGCTGCTGTACCCCGATTAAATAATGAACCATGCGAAACGAACCTCCTCATTGATTTCTCCCAAGGGAAATCAAAAGCCTTGTAACCGGTGATAAAACTGCACTTTCCCACAGACACTACAAGAACCAAACAAGCCTGATGCTAAAAAAGGTCAGCTAAGCATCGTGTTGCTAGTCCGTAGAAATAGTTAATATAAAGGAACTTTAAAGGCACACTCCTCGATTCCGTTGTAGTGCCACCATATCCCCTACTCACCTTTGATGGTTGAAACACAACTGTCCTCAAAAGTGCGGGGGAGAGGTTTCGAACAGTGTCAGCCTATGAACGAGGAGTAGAGAGGAACCACTCAGGCATGAGTTTCAAACCAAAACAACATTGGTTTTAACCACAAGGGTCAATCCAGACACAAATTGAGGAATGTTCCTTTAAAAATACCAAAATGCTGAGACATTATTAACTTCTTTTTGCAAAATAAAACAACTGTACAATAATCTGTACAGAAAACCCCCCCGCTAAATTCCTCTTCTCTTGACGAAAGCCTGTCAGTAGAATAAGTCCTCTGCTAATCCACTTAATGTGAGAGGATCAGCCTAGTTGGACCCTCCACACGGGACAGGGCTGAAGCTGCTCTTGTTACCTCACTGGAGCTGGGCCAAGGCTGGTGCCAGAGTTTTAATCGCGGTACAACACATGGCAGACTCCCTTAGCTGGCTACGTTGACAAGTCTGAGGCCCTGTCCACACCTGGCGTAAGGTGCCATGAGGTGTGTGTGTGTGTGTGTGTGTGTGTGTGTGTGTGGGGGGGGTTGGCATAGAGTGGCATAAGGTGTGTGTGTGTGAACAATTAAACTAGTGGAAATCTTTTCCGGGACGGTGGCATGCTCAGTGTGACTAATGTGAAAGCTATTAACCTTCCTCTCTTGCAATGCAAAGTTCTGATCACACAGAGGTGATCAGAGCACACCACACACACATTATTGAAAAGCAATTAACTGAAGAGAAGTGAAACGTAACTCTCAAAGCGGTTCCCGGAAAATGTCTTCCAGCCAAAACAAATGAATGCTTAGACTGATGAATCCTAGAGCAATAACCTCCTGTATCAGTGGCATAGCCACTGGTGTGCCAGGGTGTGCCTGTGCCACCCAAAGAGGTAGCTGGCACACCCAGAAATCAGATGCAGTATGCATTTTTTGTTATAGCCTTACGCGCAAAATGACGGGGTATTTACAAACCCCGTAGCAATATGTCCACAGAAGTTGGACAGTACTGTGTACACGAGTGATTTAATGAGACACAAATAAGTGCAATAAACAGTATATTACTACAGCTTTCACACCGCTGATGGGCGGAGCAGCCATCTTCAATTTTGAACTCGGGGTTGGTGAGGTTCCCTCAACTTTCAAAATTAGAATTCTGACTTGAGGGGGAACTCGGAAATTCAGACTTCCCGGTATCAAATGGAATGCACTGTAAGCCTCTCATTGCTGCCGTTTGAAAGCAAACTTACAGAGACTTGGAGTCGATTAAAATAATTATTTAAGGATAAGCCACGCTGTCTTGTCTTTTAAGTTGTCAACTTCCAGAGATAGGCTGTCCAAATAATGTTTCATGTAAATGTCATTTGGGTTATGCTGTGTAGATTCTTGCATAGTTGTTATGTGTTCTAATCTATTGTAGACCTCTTTTTATTATTATTTGATAAGCCTATGTAAAGAATGAATAACACTGTGGAGTTGAAAATAACAATAACAATCAAAGAATGGACTACTTTGTTGTAGAGAAAATTCAATGTGGCACACCAAGTGTTTCAGATGCACACCCACCATCTTTTTTCTGGCTACGCCAGTGTCCTGTATATATTTATATAATATATAGCTAGAAACATTTGTTTCTAAAAAATAAAATAGGCTAAACAAAATCCAGTTTAAGCAGGTCTTTTGTAAACTTAGCACCCAATGTTTGACCAATTACCTGATTGTCTTAAGTCGTTAGTCTGTATTTACTATATTGTCTCTCGCTGATTTTCACATGGCTGTAAAGTAATTAATTGCTGTATAGTCACATCTGCTTCATGTTGTCCCGCTTAATTCCTCTGGCCTCCAATTTCACTGTATAACCCCACTCTCTCCTTGAACTCCCTCATGGTAAACAATGAGAAACAACAGACCAGCAGACAATTTATGTACAGACATGAATTCTACATTAAAATACAATATATCCAAGCTCAAACAACAGACACTTATTTACATTTTAAAATGGAATATCGACAATTAACCTAAATCCTCTGAGAATGCTTAATCTCTCTGGAAAATAAGTTGCTTTCTAACAGACCTCCGGCAGAGCAAAAGTGAATTAAGTGCAACTTTAGGATTCTTAATGGATTGCAGATGTGGCAGGATAATACTGATTGTGTTAGTGGCTGAACTTGAAGGTTTGGCCAATCTGTTACTGTTCTGTATAGGGTATCACCAGTGAGCAGAATGATAAAACTCAGACTTGGGGCATTTCCTTAACAAATACACAGGAGGTCAAAGAGAGGATATGGTTTACAATTAAGGCATACACCAATAAATTATTATAATGAATTTACACCTTTTTTACAAAAATAAATGTATCTTAATGTTTATTATGGGGATATGGCGATTATCTTCCAATATTAAGTTGGATAACAATATCTTATGTACAGCATTCATCAAAGGAACAAAGAAAAAAAGTGGCATTGGGATTTGAACCGGAGACCTCTTGACCTGCAGTCAAATGCTCTACCACTGAGCTATACCCCCACCTGAAAGCCTTTCTAGATGTTCCCATTGCGATGGGAACAACTGAGGTTAATTAATTTATACTAACTTTCTGTGTCTCTTGTCTCTTTCTTTTTAAACAAAGGGATTCACACAGTGTACCTGACGCCCACATAACACACCCCATGTGTAACCTCAGCTGTTTACCATCGGAATCTCTCTCTCAGAGTGGAGGTATAGCGCTCTGCCTCCCGTGAGAGTCTCACGCATTGGCCTGCCCTGCCATTTAGACAATATCAAATCCCACAGCCCCATTCTTCCATTATACTGCACAGAGAGATCGAATCACTGCATATCTTTATATTCCACATGAAACACACCAATATAAAGACCTCCCTGTAACACCATAGGAAAAAAACAATAAACCAAATAGGAAAACATGCCAGTCTAGACAGTACATTTATGTTCTGAGGACAAGACCAATACACAGTCATCCCAATTTAAACATGTCAATCATGTGTTGTTCCCAGGACAACTGGGGCTAACAAAGGGAAAGCGATGAGAAGCATCAAACCAAACGATTGAAACTAGGGCAAAAGCAGGGGTGATTAGCAGGACTAAACTGTTATGCTGATGCCCTGCGTTCTCTATTATTCATGATGAGGGCAGGGGAGAGTCTCATTTACAACAATAGGGACACTGGGTCCACTGTAAAATAGGACATCTTCAGCACCCATGACGTTGTTTGGAGATTCAAGTCAATTCAAAGACTTTATTGGTATGATATACAAAAGTGATTATTTCCAAAGCAAACTCGGTATACATACATTCACATTAATTCACATTTGTGTCTGTAATTGACAAATTACAGACAAGACAGACATCGATAGATAGATGGATAGATGGATAGATAGATAGATATCTATAACTGACCTATTTTGTCAAACAATTAACCTATTCTACCTTCCTTCCTACACATGGGCTCTATAAGTTGTATAGCCATTCAGAGCGAAGGTCCTCTGAGAACATCTTCTTATGTTGCCAGAAGTCCACGAAACTGAACCCGACTTCTAAAGGCCCTGCTTGGTCCCAAGGCTCCCACTACTGGTGTGACATGTAATCCTATCAGGGCTGGTGTGTCCACTGTGGGAAAATGAACCCAAAACATCTCCCCAGCCCCACTCTGACCCATAGAGCCACAAAATCCTTTTCTGAGAAACATCTAATGAACAGAGTAGTAACATCTAAACACCTCATCCTGCTTCTTAAGACTTAATACCTCACATATGAACACACACACACACGGAACCACACACAAACACATATGCATGCACAGCCCAAAAAAAAACCCTACGGACTGTTCTTTTCAGTAAAATTAATGTTGATGTACTTAGAGCAGCAACATCCTGCCGAATCGGAAACAGCTCACCACAGGACAAACATTATGAATTCAAAAGGAAAACGTATGTGTGAGCTAATGTGTTCCATGTTTTTCACCTACAGAGCGTATACAGTACATCGTGCAAAGACACATCTCTCACAGATGTGCGCAAGTGTTTCCAAGTTTCTGTGGTCTGTGCATAGGAGTGAACAGGAGATGTGATGTTTTTGGGGGCTGAACACCCAGAAACCTGTCTTCACATGCTGATGGCAGCAGGTTTTCCTAACTTGTGTTCTTTACCTGCGCTATTTGCATCATTACCATATAAAGGGTCTATAAAGAGCAGCCCTTTTAACATGTTACTGATGGCTTTTTGGTCTGCTATACTATGCTCCCCATTTGATGTGATCAAGCACTGTGGCATTTATTTGTGGGTCTGTGGGCGCTCTGTTGGGGAACTGGGCTTCCCTCAATAAAGGGGATACCGTTTCAGAGGAATTCTTTGGTGAGTTTGTCATGAGAGGGGGGGCAAGGATGATGGAGGTCTGGGCCTCTTTTGAATGAAACACAAGAATATATAAGCAGAGCACGGAGCTGACACAATTCAGTCCTCTTTTTAAAAATATGTCCAACATGGCGTATCTGAGGAGGGACTCTCAAATCCAGGAGAAAGCTTGTTTGTCCCAGATAAATAGAGGCCAAAATGACAACACCTCCCTGACTGGTTTCCTATACGTACTTTCAGCTGCCTTTGTTTATTGTAATTTGTAAACTGTTTTAAGGCTTAAATGATGAATATCCGAGTAATGTTGTGCAAATACATAGG